>APFE031724308.1:106137-161246 GCA_000404065.3 Pinus taeda
AAACATTTGTTTACTATCTCAGTTTGCCCATCAGATTGAGGATGATAAGATGAGCTATGAGCTAACTGAGTACCAAGACAAGAAATTAATTATGTCCAAAAATTTCCAGTGAAAATGGGATCTCTGTCACTTACAATAATCTTTGGGTTTCCATGTAGCTTTTGAATTGTTTCCATAAATGAACTAGAAACTGTACTGGCTTTAAATGGATGTGATAATGCACAAAAGTGTGCATACTTGTAAGTCTGTCAACTACCACCATGATGACACTCTTTCCCTCAGACTTGGGTAAACTTGTGATAAAATCCATTGAAACCTCCTCTCAATGTTGGCTTGGAATGGATAAAGGTTGTAATAGACTTGGGGTCTTAATTGTTTCAACTTTATTTTGTTGGCAAACCAAACATTCTGACACAAACTTTCAAATATCCGATTTAAGGCCAACCCAAAAAAATTCCTTCTTAACCATGTGGTAAGTTTTTAAAAAGCCTGAGTGCCCTCCTAAGGGAGAACTGTGCAATTCCATAAGAATCTTTTGTTTGAGTTGGGAATTCTTACAGAGGTATAAGCGATCTTTGTACCATAACGAATCATTTTTCTGGCTAAATGTATCAGATGTACTGGAATCTTGTTGTCACTTTTGAATAAGTTCCCACACTTCTTCGTCATTCTTCCATTCCTCCCTTGCTTCATTATCCAATCTGGTTGGATAATAGAAATGGCGCACAACAATGCTTCCACATCCTCATCCTTTCTTGAGAGTGCATCTGCCACAACATTTTGCTTCCCTTTTTGTAGATGATTTCAAAGTCATAACCCAACATGTTTGTGACCCATTTTTGTTGCTCTTCAGAGGATAATCTTTGCTCTAGAAAGTATTTAGGGCTATCATGATCCATTTTTACCTTGAAATGTCTTCCCATTGGGTAGGGTCGTTGTTTCTCAAGTGCATGTAGTATTGCCAACATTTCCTTCTCATAAATAGCTTTGTGTAAATACTTTCCCTTGATTGGACGACTTTCTAAAGCAATGGGTCTTTCCTCTTCCATTAAAACAACACCAATTCCATTTCCTGAAGCATCACATTCCACAATAAAGGTTTTTGTGAAGTCTGGTGTAGCTAAGACAAGTTCTTGACACATTGCCTCTTTAAGATGTTCGAAGGCCTTTGTTGCTTCTAGAGTCGATGAAAATGCATCTTTCTTCAATAATGTTGTTAGAGGTGCTGCTATTCTCCCATAATTCTTAACAAACTTGCTATAATACCCTGTCAACCCGAGAAATCCCCACAGATGCTTTATGGATGTGGGGATCTTCCATTCCTTAATGGCTTTAATCTTGCTTGGGTCTACTTTAACACCTTCATGAGATACAATATGACCCAAATATTCCACGTCTTGTACTCCAAAGAAACATTTGGAGCTTTTTACCCTGTCAACATGTTCGACATGATCCTTCCAAGACTTGTTGTAGTTTAGTATATCATCAAAAAATACTAACACAAATTTTCTAAGGAAGGGTTTGAAAATGGAATTCATCAAACCTTGAAATGTAGAAGGTGCATTGGTAAGGCCCAAAGGCATGACCAAAAATTCATAATGACCCTCGTGAGTTCTAAATGTTGTTTTCGGAATGTCTTCAATCTTCATTCTGATTTGATGATATCCTGAATGAAGATCCAACTTGGTGAAGTAAATTGATCCAAGCAATTCATCCAATAATTCATCAATGATAGGAATGGGAAATTTATCTTTAATATTGAGCTTGTTGAGCTCCCTATAATCCGGACACATGTGCCATGATCCATCCTTCTTGTGCACCAATACCACTGGAGCAGAGAAAGAACTTTGACTCGGTTGAATTATACCAACCTCTAGCATTTCTGCAACCATACGTTCAATTTCACTCTTTTGGGCATAAGGATATCTGTACGTCCTGATGTTTGGAGGAACACTTCCTGGAATCAAATGAATAGCATGATCTTGATCACGAATAGGTGGGAGACCTTTGGGAGTCTCAAATACCTTAGAATGATTGTCCAAGACATTTTGGATATCTGGAGAAATAGGTGATTTCGATGTGGAAACATTTAGCGAACATAATTGTGCAATTACACCTCGTTGTTCCTTTTTTAGAAGATTTGTCATACTGTTAGAGCTGATTATCTTTCCTGGTTTCCCTGCAATACCCCTTAATTCAACTTCCTTTCCATCCGCAGAAAATTTTGTGAAAATTTCTTGCAAATTAAAAGCTATTGTACCCAAGGATTGTAGCCATTAGACTCCTAGTACAACATCACCACCTCCCATTGGAATGGAAAGCATTGGGCTATTCAATACATATTCTCCCATGGATAGCTTGATATTGTGGCACTTTCCAGAGCAATTTATGGTTCCTCCACTTGCAACCATCACTTGACACTTTGGTTCTGAATATAAGAAGCAATTCAATTCCTTGGCTATCTTACAATGAATAAAATTATGGGTACTTCCCGAATCAATCAACACAATCACCTTTTTCTTCTTGATATGTCCTTCTGTCTTAATAGTTTGAGGAGTGGTAATTCCAGCCAATGCATTACAAGATATGGTTGGATTCATTTATTCTTTCTCTAGGGTTTGTACCTGGTGTATATCCTCTTCTTTTGGTGTTTCTTTTTCCTTTGCTTCCTCCTCTTCAAAATCTATGTAAAATAATTTCTTCTTAGCACACTTATGACCTTTAGTGTATTTTCTATCACAATTATAACAAAGCCCTTTTGCTTCTTTTTTTCTTCCAATTGTTGGGGTGTCAACCTTGTAGGTTGTGGATGGTTGGGGGAACAACACTTCCATCCTTATAGTTGTGAGTGGTAGGCTTCCTTGTTGCCATGATTTTGCTTTCCATTTTTCTTGCCAACCTGAATGCCTTCTCCAATGAGTCAAGTTCCCAAAGGCGAACCTCATGTTGGATGTTATCCTTTAAAGTCCCTATGAAAATATCAATCATATGCTCCTCTAGAATATTTTTTACCCTTATATTCAATTTATGGAAGTCCTCAATGTGCTCCCTCATTGAACCCTTCTGTTTGAGGTTTATCAATTGGCTAAAAAAAGGGTTGTTTTTCGTATCCTCATAATGTGCTGTCATTTCTTCCGTAAAAATTGCCCAAGTCACAATTTTTTTACGAGAGAAAAGCCATTGATAGCATACAAACTGGTTTGGTTCCAAATATAAAGTTGCAATGCATACCTTTTGCATGTTTTGCACATTATGGAGATCAAAAAATTGCTCCATCTATAGTATCCATGTTACAGGGTCTTTGCCATCAAACTTCCTCATATCGATCTTTGGAACATGGTGGGTATTTGTTCCAATGTTAGAGTCTATGAAATCATGATTAACATTTATTTTTTTCTCATCATGAATTTCCTCTACAACATTTTCACCATTAAGAAGCCTTTCTTGTAACAACTTTGTCAAACCTTCCTTCAATCCTTCAATGTATTTCTTCAAATCTTCCATGTTGTCATTCTTCAAATCATGATTAACATTTCTTTTGTTCTAATTATGAGTTTACTCTCCTACCTTTTTTCCATTAGGAAGCCTTTCTAGTAACAATGTTTTCATAACATCCATCTTAGCTTCCATGCCGTCCATCTTAGCTTCCATGTCATCCATCTTAGCTTCTATGCTATCCATCTTAGTTTCCACACCATTCATCTTAGCTTCCACGCCATTCATCTTAGCTTCCACACCCTTTATCTTAGCTTTTGTGAGCGTGACATTTGTTGCACTTGGTCTCATAATTTTGACATATCATGTAGCATTTCTTCCTCTTCCTCATGAGTCATGCTAGAGCTTTTAGGTTGTTTACTAGGTGTTTCCATTTTCTTTCTTTGGGGCATCAATTACCAATAATATTGCTTCACTATTCCCTTTGAATTCCTTCAAACTAATTTTTCAAACCAAGATTATGCAAATATTTAAAAAAAAATACACACCTTTTTCACTTTGTAGGCACTCGATATTGAAGTTGATGTATCTCTGTAATTTTGGATCTTCTAGTTCTAAAATTGCGACCTACAATAGCCCTCTATGTCCTCTTTCCAATGCCACCAGTATGATCAAATTTAGATTCTCCAAGAAAGAGTTATGCACAATCTCCCAAGATGACCTGATTATATACCTTTTCAGAAGAGCGAACTTGTATGAAGTGCCACGTGTCATTGTTTTGACCTTCGGGTCTTAAAAATATACACAGGAAACTACAGTTCGTCCTCTTTCTGTAACTTCTTATGAAATTTCAATCTAATGCTCAAAACAAAAGTTATGATGATTTTCCCAAGGTCACCTATTCGGAATGTAATTCAGGAGTCTACAAAAATACCAACTTCCTCAGATCATATCTCCACAAATATAGCACGAAAAGCTTTGAAATTCGGATCCGCGGTTCAACGTAATTTCTTCTCAAATGGGTTTTTGTTTTGGCTTTTGAAACGTCACAGAAAAAAGTTATAGTGAAAATGCCACGATGACCTATTTGGGGCAGCGAAACCCTAGAATCCAAAGCTCTGATACCAAATGTTATGAAACCAGCTCGCAAAAAGATAGAAAAGAAAGATAAACGCCTTAGAATTCAGCCTCTTCGAGGGGGAAACCTCCTTTACATTATACAAATGAACAATTGTTGGATGATTGAAATGACAAAACCTCCTTTCTATATATAGGAGTCTAAGGGATCACAATATAACCAAGCTGACCTAACAATAATAATATAAAGGCACAAAAATACAATAGAGGGATTATGTGGGGCACAATAATAACAATATGGGGACAATACGGGCACAACGATATTAATAAAGGATACAACTACAATAGTAATGGGGGAATCACTAGTATTATAGGGACCTAACATTGGACAACAAACGTAATGCAACGTCTTCTAGTGGACATATGGAGGATGGCCTCCATGGTTAATAAATTTGATAGAAAGCATGGAGTCAGTATTTCCTTATCTAATTCACAAAATACATGATTGAAATCTCTGCTTTCAATGGAATTTGATCAAGACCAAGGGTTTCCATAATGGTGATTGTAACACCCTCCTCCCACATCTACCCAAGCAACGAGCCAGTTGAGGTAAACATGCGACGAGAGGCCACTATGATATGATTCGACCTCCTAAGTCATGTTAAGGAAGTGGAACTGATGGAAAAAAAGCATACAGACATTCAACATCAACATTAGGACCCTCAGGAACCAACCCAACCTTTCTGCCAATCAGCCCCTGGGTCCCACTGACATTTTGAACCACTTGACCCCCGTACACTCTCATGTTATAGGCTTGCCAGCGTCCAAGAGGCTCTGGACACTCCCATGCAATAGTCATGCCAACGTCCATGACTATTCTGCTTAGTTATGTGCAAGTGTCCCCGAAATTTAAGCCACTTTTTTAAGCATAGAGCCTAAGTCACTGCCCGTAATTGAATGACATCTTCATAACAATAAAATAACAAGGAAAAAATGATGCAAAAGCAAATAGTTGAACAAGCCCTTAACAAACGCCTACTAGCCATGATAGGCATTTTTTCAAACATATCACAAATATGTAATCTACAGGTGTAAATAACAAATTTAAGCTTATGGATCTCATACTTATCTGAGAATCGCTAAGAACCATTGTTCCCTCATGTCAATGGCTACATTATCATCTATTAGGTCATAAATACATTGTTCGTTCATTTACAAGTAAAAACATGATGAGATCCATACATAGTTGTTATCATAAAACATATACATAACCAACATAGTAACAACAAAAATTCCATAAATACATTATCCATAGAATCCACATATAAACCAATACATTTACACATGAAAAACCAAGGGAATGAGTTTCTCATTAATGAGTGTAGAAACCAATCGGGGATGGGACTACCATGTTCTACCCGACCATAGATTAGTTGACCCAAATCTCTCTTCAACCAATCACCCTCATGCCATATTCCAAGCATGAATGTGGGACTCATAACCAACCGAAAAGAACCAAACAAGCATGAATGCAACCAGAATTCTCTGGCTACAATGTGAGGAATTTTAGTTCCTTATAGTATCTTAGGATTTACTGTAATCCACAGTATGATCTAGGGATCACCATGCCATACACCGAGACCCACTCTCCAGAATTTACCATACATCCATCATGGGACTACTAGGCCCAACGGGGAGCAATCCACCTCTTGGCTTTATCGTATATCCTGTCATTCACCGGCAAGGATTCCTAGGCCCACCGAGGCACAAAATCCAGGCTTTACCGAAACCCACAGTCTGGCTCAGGGGTTATTAGGCCAGTGACTTTATCGTGATCCACATTTCATTTCAGGGACCACTAGGCCATGTGTTCGTCATTTCGGAGATCCACCCCACTTAGCTTTGAATCCATCCGAAAATCTAGCTCAATTGAAGTATGAGAACCCATCTCATCAAGGCTATCATGAAATGGAAAGGAGAGGCTGAAAAACATTGTCACACCTGGAAAAACCCATGCCATGACAAAAAACAACCACATACAACACCATGCATGCAAAATCTAGCAAGGAAATCACACATGCAAATCAATACTTGCAAAGAATCTTTTTGTAGCTTCTTGATCCTACTTTTCCTTGCTTGATCTTCACTTCCTCTTTCCTTCTTTGCCTTTCTTGATCCAATGCCAAAGTGCTCTAAGAAAACTCTATGTGTCCAAGAGTGAGAGAGAGAGAGAAACATGAGAGAGCTCCAAAATTGAACTGATAAAAGGTTACCAACTGATCCTCATAAGCCTTTTTATTAATTATGCCTCTATTTTCTTCATTTTTGATTATTTTCCTTCATTTTCCTCCTCACATGCAACTTGTGACCTTTCACCTCCCTTTTCTCCTAATTTCCATTATTTTCATAAATAAATGTGCCAAAAATATCATATTTCCTTTCCAAAGCCTTAGGCATTGCCTTCTCCAATTTCCTTAGCCATAATAAACCAAATGAACACCCCCTCGGATGTCTTGCCCAACATTTAGCTTGGAATAAGTGTCCCATCAACTGTGGTTATATTTTGCCTTTATTGACTTTTATTACATGGAATTTTCACCAGGGTTGTTACAGAACCCTCCCCCTTGGGGGACACTATCCTCAGTGTTCAACCACACCTATACCTCAGCAAAACCACTGAAAAACAAACATACTACCCATGGAGCTTTATAACATAGCTCGATGCAGTATTTACAATGACCACTCTCCTGCAAAGAAAATCGACAAGACAACATAATGACATGCCACTCATACCGCTTATTGGAGCTGTATAACATAACTCATGGTGGTATTTACATCCATATACATATGTACATATACCAAACATCACCAAAACATGTACCAAAGCATACACCAAAGACATATATCAAAACACCATACCAAAATTTCTTTGCCTCAACTGGAAAAACAAGGAAGGATACATAGCCTGTGTCTAATCCGCCATCTCCCATGTAGTTTCATCAAGCCCAAAGTGCTTCCATTGTACCTTAACCTACTCGATTTCTTAGTTCTGGAGCATGAGCACCTTTTTATGCAATATACACTAAGGCTCCAGCTGGAATTCTCCATCTGATTCCACCTGCAATACAGACCAATAAATCACATGATCAACATCTTTAACATACTTCTTAAGTAATGACACATGGAAAACATCATGGACTTTCATTGTTGGAGGTAGTGCAAGTCGATACGATGCTGGCCCAATCCTCTCAACAATATTGAAGGGTCCACAAAACCGTGGTGCCAGCTTGGCACATGATCCAATCTGTAAGGAGATCTTCTTTGGTTTGATGCACAAGTACACTTGTTCCCCAACCTACAACTCCATGAACAACCTATTCTGATTTGCATAACTCTTCTGCCTATCCTGTGCTTCTTTCAAGTTCTTCTTGACCACCTGCATTTCCTGTTGCATGTCTGTCAACATGTCTAGTCTAATCATCACCCTATTAACTAGATCACTCCAATTGATGGGAGTATTGAAACTTTGTCCATACAATGCCTCAGATAGACTCATCTTCAAAGATTCATGATATTGACTGTTGTTAGCAAAATCTACTAGTGGAAGGTACTCTTCCCACTTCCGTTGTTGATGCATCACATGCATCCTCAACATGTCCTCCAATATCCCATTGACCCTCTATGTCTGTCCATCTGTCTATAGATGGTACGCTGTACTGAAGGCCAACTCTGTGCCCAAACCTATAAACAATGCCTTCCAAAACTTGGAAGTGAACTTTGCATCCTTATTTGACACAATCTTCTTTGAAACACCATACAATCTGACCACATCTCTTATGAATACATGTGCTACATCGCTTGTTGAGAAAGTGGACTTCACTGGAATGAAGTGTGCAACTTTTGTCAACCTATCAACAACAACCTTGATGGAATCATGTTGTCTCACTGCCTTCGGCAATCCTGTGATAAAGTCCATGGAAATGACCTCCCATTTCCACTCTGAAATTGCATTCGAATGTAGGAGTCTGCCTGAATGCTTACACTCTACTTTCACACGTTGACAATCAAAACACCTAGCCACAAAATGTGCTACATCCGTCTTCAAATTCAATCAATAATAAAATTTCTTCACTGCTGCCAGTGTCCTCTAATAACTTGGTGACCTGAATATGGTTTCACATGAAACTTTCTCAATATCACCTTCTTGAGCTCATTGTTATCTGGCACATATATCCTATCTCTGAACCTGACCAATCCATCCATGTAGTACAATAATCCACATCGTGTGCACCTGCACCTATACCTTTACTACTACCTGTACTGGTACCTGTGTCAATACATGTACTACTACCTATACTTGTATCTGTACTACTACATGTACATGTACCTGTATCACCACATGTACATGTACCTGTACCAGTACTCTGCTGCAACATGTGCACAATCTCCATAAACCTGACATTTTGTTGACCTGCCTGCAAGATCCTATCCTGTAAGTTTGTCCCATAGGAGCTCATAACTGCTAAGTGATTTACCTGTTCTTGAGGGTGCTGGACTTGCCAACATGTTAGGGGATCTCCCCGGTAAGAAGTCCCAACTAGACCTCAGACCATTTGGTGTAGGAGTCCCAATAATGGTGAAGAAGAATCACAAAGTCATATAACCATATGCACAACAAATTAACACATAAAAATTGAATTAGCGGAAAAGGCAGAGAGCCATCATGTGGTCTCTCATGCTCATGTAATTCACACTATTCAAAAAATATAATAATACATTTAAATATATGAGTAATTGGTCTTAAGATAGTGTGTCTATCTTAGACTCACTTGCTTGAGATAATTTCTCAACTTACACACTAATTTAGGAGAGCTAGTTGGAGAGAATCTCTCATCCAAACTAGACTCCTTAGTTTGAGGAATTCTCATGATTTTATTGATTTAATTTAATAATTAGATTTATTATTAATTTTAAATAGAGTGAGGCTAACATTCCCCTCCTCAATAATAAGTCCAAAATGAACAAGGAACCATCTTCCAAGTTCTCAAGTTGATCCTCAAAAAAAATTTGCCTGAAAAACCGCCAAAGCTAGATGTTGAAGAAACTACAATATGAAGAGACCATGAGTCAGCTGCATGACTGATTCATCTCTGAATGTCGCTTGACAACTCCATCATGTGCCAATCCACAAAAGGATCCAACTGTCCTTTACTTGAAAACAACTTTCAGTGTCCACTAACACAATTTGATGAATGCCCACTGGCGTATTTGCTGATGATGATCACCCACTGGCTGATGAAGATGCCCATTAGTTGCTTCACTGATGTTGTTGAGAATTTTAGTTTGACAACCACTTGTCAATTTCATTGACATTTTCCCCCCTTTGTCAGCTGAAAGGAGAGGCAATCTTCCCCAAAATATTTCTGAACTCCCCCCTTGTAGGTGTAGGAGAGTTTCACTGTTGTACTCCCCTGTTTAACTACATAAGAGTACCATCTTCATTTTACTGTTGGTTGCAATATGTGTGAGTGAATTCGATTGTAACTTATACAATCGTCTTACGGTTGACAACCATTCCCACGGATCAATCCGTGCATAATTGATATTTAATCTAGCAGGTTGGTCTTGTTTGTAGCAATTATCTAATGAATGATTCGACTTGCCACAAATGCTGCAAGGATGGAGATCAAAACATTGATTTTCCAGATGACTGGTTCTTTGACAATGAGAACATTTCGGTTTGTCTCCAATTTGAGTTTGTGTGCATTTATGTTTGTCTGCAACTTCAATTTGTGTGCATTGACGTCAGTCTGAAATTTGCTAAGAACTTGCTGAGGTGATTTGTTCAAGTAATCTGGCAATGTTGAACTGAATGGGCTTTGAATAATCAGGGATATGTAAGTTGTCGTTATCTTTGACATATCCTAAGCCGTGTCAATTTTGATTACTTTGAATTTATTCCCATGGCTTGATGATGGGTTTGGAAGAAAGTTGAACTGGAACAACTTCAACACTTGAAGCTGGTTGGATGAATGAAGTCGAATGATCAGCTGTCTCTGGATTGGTCAAAGACTTGGAAGCAACACGCTTCTCTTGCAACTCATTTCTCTGCAATTACGACTCCAGTTGAAGGAACTCAATCGTTTCATGTGCATGTTGAATATGCACTTGAATGTGAGCAAGAGTGGTTTTGTTGATGTGCACCATGTCATCGACTGATGACAACATTAAATTGTTAATAATTTGGGACAACTGAATGTGTGTTGCCATGTTAGCTTGCTCACTTTGAATTCAGGCTCGCTGGTACTGTTGCTTATTGCTGATGCTGTAAACACTTGCTAGAGTTTTATAACTTGTTTGCTTGAACTCTTGATTTCACGCTCGCTTGATGACGGTTGCTTTGCCTGAATGCTTCACTAAAATTTTGTGAATGCTTCAATCAACTTCACACTGGCTCATTTGTTGTAGATGTCGGGCTTTGAACTTTCACACTTGACTTTGACATGCTCGCTTGCTTTGTTGTTTGAATGACACACTCGATTTAAACATTGGCTTACTTGCTTGATTGATTACTACGAGTCTAGAATCTCTAGCCTCTCGATGTTTTGCTCCGCAGGCAAAATACATTATTGAAAACTAAAAACTAAAAGAACATAAATGAATACATAAATAATGTTTAAGCAGCAATTTTGAGAATTTAGCTGGGCATGAGAGGTCATGTATTTTTGCTGGCCACCATCGTAAAAGGCGTTGCTCATGTCAAAACATTGGAAGGATAGATGACTCAAATACTAGCACAAGCATCTCAAGGATTATCATGTTGGCAGAATCTCCGCTCAGATCGTTCACGTAGTGGGCTTTGAAATCTATTAACGCAACACGGTCTTGGGCTCTCAGTGGCACTCCTCTTCAAAACCGTGTGGGAGAATTGTATTCACTTGTTTGATTCTTAGAGATCTATCCTTGCTCCTATTACTTATGTAAGAAATGCGACTGCAAATCACTTGATTACAACTTTGGAAATCTCTGACTCACCTCTGATACCACATGAAGAAGAATCACAAATCCATATATCCATATGCACAACAAATTAACACATAAAAATTAAACTGGCAGAAAAGGCAGAGAGCCATCATGTGGTCTCTCATGCTCATGTAATTCACACTATTCAAAAAATTTAATAATACATTTAAATACATGAGTAAGTGGTCTTAAGATAGTGCGTCTATCTTAGACTCACTTGGTTGAGACAATTTCTCAACTTACACACTAATTTAGGAGAGCTAGTTGGAGATAATCTCTCATCCAAACTAGACTCCTTAGTTTGAGGAATTCTCATGATTTTATTTATTTAATTTAATAATTAGATTTATTATTGATTTTTAAGAGAGTGAAGCTAACAAGTGGATCGTATGGTATCACCTCGACCGCAGTTTCACACAGAGGCAAGTAAGATGTCCCTGTTGGTAGCAGGGGTGTGACATATACAACAAGTCAAGGAAGGTGCGTGAGAGGTTCCAACACACAGAGGGTGAGGTGAGTGCGCCCCTTGGAAACCTGTGAAAGCACAGAGTTAAGAAGGGAACACGAGCTAAAATGCATCACAAACTGGAAGGAAAGTGAGCTGGCAATCCAAAGTGATGGTTAAACCAACAACACATTTCAGTAAGAATCATACATACATATACAGAAAATAGCTACATATGCATGCGTAAGCAAAAATATGCATATATCATTTATAGCAAACAAGATAGCTGAAATACAATATGACATATGCATGAAATATGTTAGCTCTGTTATATTAAGAAGTGTAAGTTCCAGTCATACAATACGACCATGACCAACCACTAGTTCCGATAGTGGAACGTTATAGTCACTGCCGCCTGCTCCTCCAAAGAGATATACTAGCTCTGCACAGTGGAGAAGCCAAGGCTCATTACAATACTGTCCAAGCTTTCTCTAAGATACTCCTATTGGAAGCTTGGTTGACCAAAAGCCCTTCACAATGAGTTATGAGGTTCTATTTATAGCAAAGCGTGGGGTGACCCTTGAAATTCCCCTTTGTGATCGTTTGTCTATCCTCATGAATCTTCAACTAATCTATGATTGTTACAGTCAACTATCGACACTTGGACTTCCACTTGACAAGACGTTACATACAATCTGCACATGTACCCATGTGAGACAAAATGGCTTGAGCAAGCCATGCAAGACATCACTAATACTTAGAATGTTGTGGTGAGACCAACTCTTTGACATCCTAGTGATGGTCTATGGTGGAAAACTCATGCCAAGTTTGGTCGTCCATGATGGTGTCCATGCGCTCAATGGTGACATTCTGCTAAAAGCGAACTCTTGTCTCCGTTTCATCCGGGTACACTGATATGTCCCCTTTGTCCAACTCGTTTGATAGCATGCACATCATTGTCTTGAGTGTGGCTGGACCAGCAACATACTGATGCATAGTGTCTGCGTTGATCTCCAAGCGTGCGTTGGTGACCATGCACATCAACTTGTCAAAGTACATGTTCAACTCTAGTTGGACTTTCTTCTTATCTTTACCTCGATGAGTGTGTCAAATGGGTGGGATTGCATGCATGCACACAATGACATGCATGCTGCTGAATTCCCTTGCATGTGATCAACAACATTTCTCAACTTGTCTGCTCCGCGCCAGCTGCTGGGATGGGTCTATAACTTGTGTGGGCGCAGTTTCGTCCATCTGTGCATGTTGCGCCCCCTGCTGAAACTCATTCTCTCATCTGTGCAGCTCATGTTCTTCCTTGAGTTTCTGCTTCAACACATGAAACTCCTTCTTTTTTTCTCTCTCTACCTTCGTATGATCTTCATGTCACACTGTCACCTCATAGCCTCAGTCTCCAAAGTTTCTTTCATCATAATTAGATCTACTTGAGCTTGCAACTTTGTTTCGCCTTTGTGTTGTAAACAACCTTCCTCTTGCATTCATTGCGTGCAGGTGTGCTGCCTTTTGTTGTTGTTGATGGTGCTGCTTGTTGTGACATTTTTGCCATTTAATCTTGATATCCTTGTCCATGAAACAACTTGATATCTTCATAAATAGGCAAGTTCATAGACACTTGATCGACTACATCCCCCAGTGTGCTTTGAACGATGTCTTCAACTCTGCTCTCTTAGAAAGCCATTGTACCTATTCTACTAAGAGGTAGGAAAATACCTGTGATACCTGGAGACATAACAACACTCATGACAAGCAACCTGTCAGTCGAAAACCAAAACAAACTAGAGGACTGACATGCAACATACCAATGTGACTGTCTGTGAAGATTGCACAATTTTCACCGGGAGGTTGGAAGGCTGATAGCCAAAATTGCGCAAGGCACAGTCCAGGTTGTCGGGACATTGATTGACTATTGGAAATGCGCAATTCACAGTCCAGCATGGCCTACTGAGGGCTGAAGCTGCACAATGCACAATTTCAGTTAGCAGTGACATGCAATCAACAGACTCCGTTGCGTATTTTTTGGGGCCAGCAGGACACTGCCTCCAAGAATTGCACAATGCAAGCCTGGAGGTCAGTGTTGGGCTAGACTTGTGCAATTTCTGGAGGGAAGGCAAAGCCTTCGCTTCCGGAAACATGCAGTGCTAGCTGGGGAAGGCACGGTCTAGGCCAAGGCAGCCCAGACTCGTCGATGGGCGAATGAAAACATGAGAATTTTGAATGCATGATGAGATGAGTGCAAACAAGAGTGAATGATCATCCATCAAAACATCAAGTGCAGGATTCAGAAAATGGGAAAGCATGCATCTGTGTGAAGCGAGTTGCCACAACGGTGATCGTTCGTGCAAAAACAATGTCATGCATGTGACAACAATGAGATGTGAACGAAAACTGAAACGGTGCTTCTACAAGCTAACATACATCAAAACGATAGAAAGCACTCACTGAAATCTAGCAAACAACACTCACACAAAGCAAAACACAAAAAGCGACAGGAACACAGCATGAGACATGAAAAGCGGACTTACCCCGAAACAACTAAGCTAAATGTGCTGACGACTCCTAGATGCAATGTGGAATGTTAGAGATGCAAGGTTGATGTGAGGAATGAGATTTTTAGCATCCGGTTGATGAGTTTTGATAAAATCGAGGTTGTGATGTGCATGCCAAAAATATAGGAAAAGCAACACTTGATGGGAGGTTTCTGAAATGATCCTTGCATGTAACCCCCAGCTGCTAAAAATAGATCCCTGAATCAAGGGACTCCTTTGCATGTTTCCTTGGAGAATAAGTCGATGCATGCAAATCAGTTTGCTCGGTCCCAGAGGGAACCGGTCAACCTTAAGGCACATGCATCAGTTTGCGAGTCTGGGATGAAAATCTGCGCAGTTTTTGGGCTGAGTAGAAATGGTTGTCCCAGAGGGATTGCGCAATTTCTGGGAGGAACAGGTGACTGTCTCTCAGGATTGTGCAATTTCTGGGCTAAGCAGTTGTCCTGGGTCAAACCTCGCAATTTTCTCAAGGAAGTTTGTCTTACTGTATTGCACAATTTTTGAGAGGAACATGTGACTGTCTCCCACGATTACGCAATTTCTAGGCTGAGCAGTTGTCTTGCGTCAGACCTCGGAATTTTCTCAAGGAAGCCTGTCTGACTGTTTTGCACAATTTATGGGAGGAATAGGTGACTGTCTCTTAGGATTTTGCCATTTATGTTAGCTGTTGGGCTATATATCCTAGAGGGATTGCACAATTTCTTCGAGCAGCAGGGAACTGTTGCCCAAAATTGCGCAATTTTTGGGCTAAGCAGTTGTCCTGGGATGAATTGCGCAATTTTTGAGGGAAATACTGTCAGGAAGAATTGCGCAATTCTAGAGCCCAGCTAGGTTTGTGCAATTTTTGGAGGGAAGGTTGGTTCCCTTCCAGAATTGTGCAATTCCGAGAGAGAGCTGCTAAACCAACAATCGACATTAAGTCTGGAAATCAACCTATGAAGGAGGTGGAACAAACTTGCATGCACAGGCTGACAAGACTTTATCAACAACTGATGTTGATGTGGTTGACAGTGCAAGACATGCTGCTAAGGATGGTTAGTAGGGAGGTTCAAAAACAAAGCTAAGGCAAAATTTTGGAGGGTGATTGTAGCCGCTACAACACTTGGCGACACACTAGTAGAACTCCATCTCTCTTAATGGACCTTGTTCATGAAAATCAAGTCTAACACCTCTGGAAGTATTGTTCAATTCTTTGTTCATCTTGGTTGCCACACTTGCTTGATTGTAATATGTAGCATCTATCAAGCACTTGGTCGGTCGACACACATTCCAAGCCAAGCCAACACAGTTGTTTTGATTGGGGATGAGGGGTATATTGCTGCACAAGTAGTATAGTCGTCAGAGTTTTAGTTTCATCTCTGGTGTTGCTCCATTGCCAGCAAGCTTAGACAGTACCTCGACGGAGTCACACAGGAACACAAGCATCGCTCTGCTACCAGTGAGCCTGGTCAGTACACCAGTGAGTCACTTGCATCACCTCTCTACGCAAGAAGAGTTTCTCTTCTTTCCCATTATTCATTTTTCATTTTTTTCAAAATTTTTCACTTTTCATTTTTTCATTTTTCATTTTCATAATTGTGCATAGAACTTATTCATTTCAGAGGCAGAAGAGGAATCCTGACTTATTGAGAGCATAAGAGGTTGTTCCTTCAAAGAAGTAGTTTATATATACCTCTGACATGCTTGTTAAGGTTTTCCCCGTCACCTTACTCTACTTGTCTGAGCTGACAAGGATTAACCTAAAAACAATCGACTAGAGTAGGTGATACTAGTTAGCACGCAAGCATTATGTTTTCACCAAGGTTCACTTCAAATAGTACGTGTTTTCCATTGATGTATCATGGACTGAAGATAACAAGTTCTTGCATAAAAGAGTGGAAAACAGATAACCAAATGTTGAAAATTGCACAAGTCCTCTTGTACTTTACCCAACTTGTTTCAAGAGTTGCACACGATCCATGCGAAACTAACCTACAGACATAAATAAGAAAACAAACCAAAAATAAAAGCAAGAAGCAGAAGAAAATGTGAAAGCAAAGCGATTAAGCAAACAAACACACAAATAAAGAAGCAAACATGCATGCAAGCAAACAACTCAAAAAGAAAACACTACTCCTACCCCTAATCTAACAGTGCATGGGTCGTCTCACATGAAGTGATACTTCCAATGCAGCCACCGGTGCATTGGTTGACCCATGTTGGTAAAGGCATTGTTCGCGAACAACACAACTGTGCGAACCAGGGAACATGAAAGATATACCAATGAAGACAAACACACTCTCATTTAAATGTGTCCACGGGACATAGGTTAGTGCAAGTGCATGACATACAGTCCGTGGACTTGTGAGGTTGTTGTGCGACACTACATGCAGCTGTGAAGCATACGCATACTCTTGACTGTGACATGCAAGCAAATGAAAGGAACAAAGACAACTTATGTCATGCACGTGTGCTTGCAATGTAAGATTCCTCCAATGCATGGGCGATGGGATCGTGTAGTTTGAGTGGAGGAAGTATGATCTTTTTGTGGTATTGATATTTAATGCATACAGATCAGTGATGAGGAGCCTAATCGAGGTGAAACCAACCTCAGGACAACGAGGGCTTGAAATAACCATCAACTCTGGCTGAAGTGCATCGATAGCCTTGGATGTTTCAACTTCGTCAACAGATAGATCATCATAAACAGGTGGCTTCAAAAAATAAACTATGATAGACTCATCATCTTAATTGATCACGGGAGTAAATAGATCACAACAACTGCGATTAGAAAATCAATGATTTCATCGACATCCTCATGATCTAATTAATCAAATAGAGGGGTAGATGAGAAGTGGACAAATTCACCCTCTGTGTTTTCAGAAAAGGCAGATGAAAATTCAAGTGGATTTTCAATGAATAATTTATCCTCTCCATTGTCGGATGATGGACTGACATCTGGTGTGTCTTGTGAATGATCAACAATGGGTGCATCCGTAGATGGAGATACACATGCAAAATCATGGATGGAAGGTTCACCAAAGATGTCAGGAAAGAACGGAGGGGGATCAAAAAGAAGGGAGTCATCCTTCGCCAAGTGTTGATGCTCAAGCTCCCAGTCATTCTCTTCATGAATGACAGCGCACATTGGTTGTGCAACACCAACTCTGTCGATGGCTTTATCCTCATTCATAACAAGTGTAGAGTCCAGAATGGAAGAACACAAGACAATATCATCCGGAGGATCATCCGAGAACAAAGACATAGGTTGTGGTACAAAACGCATGTGACAACTCAATGGACTCACAACCAAATCTGTGCAAAAATTAAGTAAAGTGATGTTGGGAGGATGTGATAGTTGAACAGATGTGTGTGCATGTTCTCCCACATCACTCTACAGTGTTGGAGCTGTTTAATGAGGGGACAGTGGATAGTCACTAGTGACAGTGACCATATCCGTTTGTGATTGTGCATCTCCATCATTGAAGTATGTTGAGCGAGGCTTGAGCTCAAGCTTCTTCTTGGGATGGACTGATTTGTTAAGACAATACTCGAATATATTCCAAAGATAAGGAAATTTCATTTGCCTTTTCAGAGCTTCAAACTGCAAAACATGGAAGTGTTGCCAAAAATCCATAGGCAATTAATGCGGGGCCTTCCGTTGTTGTAACAGTTTTTGGTCAAGATATTTTGGATAAAAATGATGCAAAGTATCTTCAATGAGATCATAGAAATGCTCGAGTGAGTGTAGGTTGTCAGTCGGTAGGCTGCAACACCATCGTAGTGGGGATTCACGAAGTGTGTATGCAAGTAGCAGACATGGCTCTTCATGAGAACATCCATCTTCCCCATCAAGCATGGCAAGGAAGTCTTGTAAGAACAAAGGTCAAGTCACTTCGCCTTCACCATCGTACGTGAATTCGGACAAGATATAAAAAAAACCCCTCATGATGTTGAGAGGTTCGGCATGCGAAAAACATCGTCGAGGGGTGAGTGTGACAAAATCCATGATAGATTTGCAAAGGTTCAAAACAGGATGAGAGCACACAACTTGTCATCTAGCCCTCCTTCTAGTGCCATAAATGTTGACGGTGTTGGACCTGCCAACATGACATCGAATCTCCCTGGTAAGAAGTCCCAACTAGACCTCAGACCATTTGGTGTAGGTGTCCCCATAATGGGTCGAACGGTATCGCCTTGACCACAGTTTCGCACAGAGGCAAGTAGTTAGAAAATTATATATTATAAAGCAATGGAACACATAAAATATATTGCAGAAATATAAACCTAGAAAACACATAAAATCAGAGAAACACAGATATACGTGGTTCACCCAATTTGGGCTACGTCCATGAGAAACAACTAGTCCTTCCTTTTATATTATCTAGTGAAATGAAGAGATACAACCTACAAAAAATCTGTGTAATTCCCTCTTCATTCTCATACAATCTCCTCTCTCTTTCTCACTCAGAATACGATCTACATAGACGCAATACAATTCTCTCATATATAGCAAGGGGTTTCCTTCTAGGGGAAAAAAACCTAAATTAAACATAACTTCTACCGTCAGATCTCCACCTAATAAACGAACCCGATTGACTACGAAATTACAACATTTTACAAGGCAAATTTACATCTATTTTTAGCTTCGGGGGCACTGCCCCCGATCCCCTGCCAGGGGGGGCTCCCTAGACCCCCCTTGCAGTGTACATTTTATAGGTGGAATTGCCGCCACATTACAAACTGGGGTCCAATGTGGAGATACCTCTAAATAAAGAAGATAATTACGCTCCACACCTAACAATCTCCCACTTGGAGGCTGATTATGACAACTCCACCACTGCTTCATTTGCTGGACAATGACTCCACTTTGGACCTAGTTGTTTCCCATTTTCTTCATCATACTTGAAAACCAATTGAAACTGAGCAGAATCTCAGTTTCTCCCTGGTTACAACTTTTGTTAACACATCTGCAGGATTCTGGCTAGTGTGTATATTTTCTAGCTTCAACTATCCATCTTCCAACACTGACCGTATGAAATGGTACTTGAGCTATATATGTTTAGTCTTGGAATGAAATGCAGAGTTATTCGTAAGATGTATGGCACTCTGGTTGTCACTGTATAACCTGCCCAACTCCTGCTTCTTACCCAATTCATCTAGAAACCTTTGTAACCAAATCATTTCTTTACTAGCCTCTTTAGCATCAACATACTCTACTTCCGTTGTTGAGAGTGCAATAATACTTTGTAGCTTTGGAACCCAACTAACAGTTGTTCCACCTACAGTAAACACATACCCTGTTGTGCTCCTCTTGTTATCTCTGTCACCTGTCATATCTGCATCAACATATCCTTGTAGAGCAATGTTTGAACCACCAAAGCATAATGTTTGATTTGTGGTACCTCTCAAATACCTAAGAATCCACTTCACCGCCATCCAATGTTCTTTTCCTGGATTGTTCATGTACCTGCTTACAACTCCCACTGCATGAGCAATATCAGGCCTTGTGTAGGCCATTGCATACATTAAGCTTCCAACTGCTGATGCATATGGAACTTTAGACATATAATCCATTTCTTCCTGAGTCTTGGGACACACCTCCTTACTTAGTTTGAAATGGCTAGCCAAAGGTATACTAACTGGTTTTGCATTCTGCATATTAGATATTTTCAACACCTTTTCTATGTACTCACTTTGAGACAATGTTAATTTTCGATTCTTCCTCTCTCTAGTTATTTTCATACCAAGGATTTGTTTTGTAGCACCCAAATCCTTCATTGCAAATGAGTTTGCGAATTTTATTTTGAGAACATTTATTTCCTGCATGTTAGAACCTGCAACAAGCATGTCATCTACATACAATAACAATATAATATAGCTGCCATCATTTGCCTTTTGAGATAAACACAATGATCATAATGACATCTAGTATAACCTTGTTCAGACATAAACCTGTCAAATTTTAGATACCACTACCTTGGAGCCTGTTTTAAGCCATACAAGCTCTTCTTCAGCCTACACACTAGTTTCTCCCTCCCTTTTACCCCATATCCTTGTGGTTGCTACATATATATCTCTTCCTCCAAATCCCCATGGAGAAAAGTTGTCTTTACATATAACTGCTCAAGATGCAAATCATCAGCTGCTACTAGACTTAAAATACTTCTGAGAAGTCATTTTAACAACAGGAGAAAATATCTCATCAAAGTATATACCCTTTTTTTGTGCAAACCCCTTCACCATAAGTCTAGCTTTATACCTTTTTCTACCTCCATCTTCTTCCTTGAACTTGTAAACCCATTTATTCTACAATGTTGTTTTACCTGCAAGCAACCTGATTAAGTCCCAAGTCTGGTTATGTGCTAAGGATTCCATCTCTTCTTTCATGGGTTTCTCCCACTTCTTCTTGGTTTCTACCTGCACTGCTTCTTCATAACATTTTGGTTCACCAAAATCAATCAACAATACATAATATAATGAAGGAGAGTATCATTCATGGGGTCTACTTATCCAGGTAGATCTTCTAACACCACTTTCAGGCATTTTAGGTGCTTGTTGATGTTGTGGTTGTTGTTGTTGTTCTGGCTGTTGAACATTATGATTTTTAGACACCTTCACTTTTTCTGTGATCTCATCAAGCACTGTGTATTCTTTGTTTTCTTTTTCCTATTTATTTTCCTACATCTGATACTTATACAAAACCTTTTCATTGAATATGACATCTCTGCTCCTAATGATTTTGTGTTTTTCATAATTATAAAAGCAATAACCAAAATCATTAACACCATATCCAATAAAGGTACATTTCTTTGATTTTGCCTCAAGCTTTGTTCTATTTTCTTTATTAATATGGACAAAGGCTTCACAACCAAAAGTCTTTAAAAATGAGTAGTTTACCTTTTACCTGTCCATGACTCCTCTAGAATACCACCATCCAAGGAACACAAAGGCCCTTTGTTTATTAGGTAAACAATAGTATCTACAACATTTGCCCAAAATTGTAAAGACAATCATGCATGCAATCTCATGCACCTTGCACGCTCCATGATTGTCTTGTTCATCCTTTTTGACACACCATTTTCTTGTGGTATTCCTGGAACTGTCTTCTCTCTGCGAATTCCATTCTCTAAATAGTACCTATAAAACTCTTCGCTGCAATATTAACCTCCATTGTCTTATCTGAGCCACTTCAACCTTTTTCCTGTCTCATTTTCCACCAAAGCTTTCCATTTCTTGAAAGTATCAAATACATCAGATTTATTTTGAATACAATAAATCCAGGTTTTTCTGGTTGCATCATCAATAAAAGCAACATAATAACGAGAGCCACCAAGAGATGATACCTGAGCAGGTCCCCATACATCTGTATGCACAAGCTCTAATTTTTCGCTCTTCTTTTCTTTCCCAACTTTGAGGAATCTGACTCTCTTTTGTTTTCCATAAACACAATTCTCACAAAAAAATCAACATGCTTCAAACATGGCAACAAATTTCTTGAGTGAAAAATATGCATCCCCTTCTCACTCATGTGCCCGAGCCTATGATGCCACAATGTCGTATCTTCTCCTATAGAGGTTAAAGCATTAACATATTTAGAAATAGCATTGCATAAATACAATGTACCAACATTTTCTCCTTTTTGCTATTACTAGGGCTCCTTTAGTGACCTTCCAGGTTTTATCTGTAAAAGTAGTCACACAACCTTCACCTCCCAACTACCATGTTGAAATCATATTTTCTTCAGATATGGAACATGCCTTACCTCTTTCAACAACCATTGATTTCCATTCTTTTGTTTTATGAAAACTGTACCCATTCTAATGATTTTACAAGGTTTATCATCACACAATCGAACCTATCTAAAATCTCCTTGAACATAGTCATCAAAATGTTTCCTATAAGGTGTGACATGGAATGAGGGCCCTGAATCTACCACCCAGGCATCACTAATATTTTCTAATGAAAGAATCAAAGCATCTTGCAACACATCACCTATCACATTCGCTTCATGATCGTTTTCTTGCTACGCGTCTCCTTATTTTCCCTTCCTAGACTTGCAATATTTCTTTAGGTGTCCTTTCTTCCCGCATTTCCAACACACTATACCTGATCGGGACTTGGATCTACCTTTCCTTAACTTACTGCGATATCCTAGGCTCTTTCCTCTTTCCATTTTTCTTCCACTAGTCTCCACAGTCAAAGAATTACCTGATGTCTCACCAGAGTTTTTCTGTCGCATTTCTTTGCTAAGGATTGCACCAACAACATCGTCAAACTTTAAAGTACTAGATCTAGAAACATAGTTACTAATGGCCATAACTAAACCATTCCAACTTTCTGGCAATGAGCATAGAAATAACATAGCCCTAACTTCATCATCAAAATTTACCCCTACAGAACTTAACTGACTAGTAATTGTATTAAATTCATTTAAATGATCAGCAATAGATCCACCTTCTGACATCTTCATGTTAAATAAACACTTCATAAGAAATACCTTATTTGAGGCTAAGGGTTTTTCATATTTTGGCCAATGCCGACATTAAACCCTTTGTTGTCGTTTCCTTTGAAATATTAAAGGCTACCGATGCTGCTAGGCACGACCGTATTGTTCCAAGTGCCTTTCTGTCAAGAATATCCCATTCTGTGTTTGTCATACTCATCGGCTTCTTTGTATTTCCACTCAATGGTAGGTATAGATATTTCCGATACAAATAACCTTCCATCTGCATCTTCCACAGCTGGTAGTTTTGGCCGTTAAATTTTTCGACCCTAAACCTACCATCTTCCACCATCGCTCCCACTCAAACCAGGAACCCTTCTCTCCTGTGAGTTTATCAGCCAAATAGACCTTTGACTCTGACACCAGTTGTTAGAAAATTATATATTAAAGAGAAATGGAACACATAAAATATATTGCAGAAATATAAACACAAAAAACGCATAAAGAAAGAGAGACACATATATACGTGGTTCACCCAGTTTAGGCTACGTCCATGAAGAAACAGCCAATCCTTCCTTTTATATTATCCAGCAAAATGAAGAGATACAACCCACAACAGATCTGCTGTAATTTCCTCTTTGCTCTCACACAATCTCCTCTCTCTTTCTCACTAAGAATACAGATCTACATAGATGCAATACAATTCCCTCATATATAGCGAGGGGTTGCCTTCGAGGGCAAAAAACCCTAAATGAAGCATAACTTCTACTGTCAGATCTTCGCTTAATGAACGACCCAGATTGACTATGAAATTGCAAAATTTTACAAGGCAATTTTACATCTATTTTTAGCTTCGAGGGCGCTACCCCCGATCCCCTGCCAGGGGGGGCCTCCCAAAGATCACAGCCACGCCTCCCTGGAACCCCTTGCAACGTACATTTTGTGGGTGGCATTTCCACCACATTACGAACTGGGGTCCAATCTAGCAATACCTCTAAATAAAGAAGATAATTAGGCTTCACACCGAACACAAGTAAGATGTCCATGTTGGTAGCAAGGGTGTGACATATGTAGCAAGTCGAGGACGGTGCATGAGAGGTTTTAACACAGAGAGAGTGAGGTGAGTATGCCCCTTGGAAACCTGTGAAAGCACAGAGTTAAGAAGGGAACACACGAGCTAAGATGCATCACAAACTGGAAGGCAAGTGAGATAGAAATCCAAAGTGATGGTTAAACCAACATCACATTTCAATAAGATTCATACATACATATACAGAAAATAGCTACATATGCATGCATAAGAAAACATATACATGTATCATTTAGAGTAAACAAGATAATTGAAATACAATGTGACAAATGCATGAAATGTGATGGCTCTTTTATATTAAGAAGTGCAAGTTCCATTCATACAATACAACCATGACCAACCACTAGTTTCGGCAACGAAATGTTATAGTCACTGTCGCCTTCTCCTCCAAAGAGATATACTAGCTCTGCATAGTGTAGAAGCCAAGTCTCATTACAATACTATCCAAGCTTTCTCTAAGATACTCCTATTGGAAGCTTGGCTGACCAAAAACCCTTTACAATGAGTTATGAGGTTCTATTTATAGCAGAAGGTGGGGTGACCCTTGACATTCCCCTTTGTGACATTCATCTATCCTCATGATTGTTCAACTACCCTATGACTATTACATTCAAATATCAACACTTGAACTTCCACTTGACAAGATGTTACATACACTTTGCACATGTACCCATGTGAGACAAAATGGCTTGAGCAAGCCATGTAAGACATTACTAACACTCGAACCGTTGTGGTGAGACCAACTCTTTGACATCCTTGTGATGGTTGATGGTGGAGAACTGATGTCAAGCTTGTTCGTCTTTCATGGTGTTCATGCACGCAATGGTGACATCTTGCTAAAAGCGAACTCTTGCCTCTGTTGCATCCAGGTACACTGATATAGCCCCTCTGTCCAACTCATTTGATAGCATGCACATCATTGTCTCGAGTGTGGATGGACTAGCAACATACTGATGCATAATGTCTGTGTTGATCTCCAAGTGTGTGTTGGTGACCATGCGCATCAACTTGTCAAAGTACACGTTCAACTCTAGTCGGACTTGCTTCTTGTCTCCACCTCGGTGAGTGTGACAAATGGGTGGGATCACACGCATACGCACAATGACATGCATGTTGCTGAATTCCCTTGCATGTGACCAACAACATTGCTCACCTTGTTTGCTCCATGCCAACTGCTAGGATGGATCTATAACTTGTGTGGGCGCAGTTCCATCCATTTGTGCATGTTCCGCCCCCTGTTGTACCTGTTCCTGCTGCAACTCATTCTCTCATTTGTGCAGCTCCTGTTTTTCCTTGAGTTTCCACTTCAGCAAATGAAAATCCTTCTCTACTTCTCTCTCTGCCTTCGTGCAATATTCGTGTCACGTTTCCACCTCATAGCCTCAATCTCCAAAGTTGCTTTCATCATAAGTGGATTTGCTTGAGCTTGCAACTTTGTTCCGCCTTTGTGCTATAAACAAACTTCCTCTTGTACTCATTGCATGCAGGTGTGTTTCCTTCTACTACTGCTGATGGTGCTGCTTGTTGTGACATTGTTTCCATTTCATCTCGATATCCTTGTCCATGAACAACTCAATGTCTTCATAGATAGGCAAGTTCATAGACACTTGATAGACTGCATCCTCCAGTGTGCTCTCAACGGTGTCTTCGAATTTGCTCTCCTGGAAAGCCATTGTTTTTGTGTTGCTAAGAGGAAAACGAACACCTGTGATACCTGGAGACATAGAAACACTCATTACAAGCAATATGTTAATCGAAAACCAAAACAAACTAGAGGACTGACATGAAACATACTAGTGTGACTGTATATGAATATTGTGCAATTTTCATCGAGAGGCCGGGAGACTAACTGCCAAAACTACACAAGGCATAGTTTGAGATGTCAAGACACTGACTGACTGCTGGAACTACGCAATGCACAATCTAGCTTGGCCTGCTGAGGACTGAAGCTACGCAATGCGCAATTTCAGTCAACAGTGACATGCAACCAACAAATTGCGTTGTGCAATTTTTGGGGCCAGCGGGACATTGCCTCCAATAATTGCACAATGCAAGGCTGGAGGTCAGTGTTGGCCTAGACTTGCATAATTTCTGGAGGGAAGGAAGAGCCTTCACTTCTGGAAACGTGCAGTGCTTGTTGGGCAAGGCATGGTCTGGGCCAAGGCAGCCTAAATCGACCGACGGGGGTTGAAAACATGAGAAGTTTGAATGCATGATGAGATGAGTGCAAACAAGAGTGAATGATTATACATGAAAACAACAAGTGTAGGATTCAGAAAACGGGAAAGCATGCATGTGTGTGAAGCAAGTCGCCGCAACGACGACTGTTCGTGCAAAAACAGTGTCATGCATGCGACATAAGTGAGATGCGAACGAAAATTGAAACAATGCTTCTACAAGCTAACATACATCAAAATGACATCAAGCGCTCACTGAAATAATGCATACAACACTCACACGAAGTGAAACACAAAAAACAACAGAAACACAGTGCAAGACATGAAAAGAGCGCTTACACTGAAACAACTAAGCTACATGTGCCAATGACTCCTAGATGCAATGTGGGATATCAGAGTTGCAAGGTCGATGTGAGGAATGAGCTTTGCAACATCTGATTGATGAGTTTTGTTAAAATCAAGGTTGTGACATGCAAGCCACAAATATAGGAAAAACGACACTTGGTGGGAGGTTTCTGAAATGATCCTTGCATGTAACCCCCAACAACTAAAAATAGATCCCTAAATCAATGGATGCCTTTGCATGCTGCCTTGGGAGAAGCAGTCCATGCATGCAAATCTGTTTGGCTGGTCCCGGAGGGAATCGATCAACCTGAAGGCACATGCATCGGACTGCGAGTCTGGGATGAAAATTTGCGCAGTTCTTGGGTTGGCCAGAGATGGTTGTCCCAGAGGGATTGTGAAATTTCTGGGCTGAGCAGCTAAACTGGGTCAGACCTTGTAATTTTCTCAAGGAAGTTTGTCTAACTGTATTGGGAAATTTCTGGGAAAAACATGTGTCTGTCTCCCAAGATTACACAATTTCTAGGCTGAGCAGCTGTCTTCTGTCAGACCTCGCAATTTTCTCAAGGAATCTTGTTTGACTATTTTGTGAAATTTCTGCTAGATGTTGGGTTGGCTGTCCTAGAGGGATCGTGCAATTTTTGGGGGCAGCAGGTGACTGCTGCCCAGAATTGCACAATTTTTGGGCTAAGCAGTTGTCCTGGGATGAATTGCGCAATTTTTTAGAGGAAGTCTGTCAGGAAGAATTGCACAATTCTGGAGCCCAGTTGGGTTTGTGAAATTTCTGGAGGGAAGGTTGGTTCCCCTCAAGAACTATGCAATTCCCAGAGGGAGCTGCTCAACCAACAATTGACATTAAGTCTAGAAATCAACATGTGAAGGAGGTGGAACAAACTTGTATGCACAGGCTGACAAGACTCTATGAAACAACTGAAGATGATGTGCTAGACAGTGCAAGACATGTTGCTAAGGATGGTTGGTAGGAAGGCTCTGAAATGAAGCTAAGGAAAAATTTTGGAGGGTGGTTGTAGCTGCTACAACATCTATATCCCCCTACTAAGAGCATCTACCACCCTGTTCTCCTTTCATTTGATGTACCTGATCTTGAAATCAAACTCAATGATCGTGGCCAACCATCTAGCCTACCTAGTGTTCAAATTCAGCTGATCAAACAAATACCTCAACCCAATATGATCACTCATCAGTACAAACCTCCTTCCAAGAAGATAGTTCCTCCACATCTTAAATACATGTATGATTGCTGCTAACTCAAAATCATGTGTCGGGTAGTTCTGTTCGTTCTCATATAGTTTTTGTGACTCATAGCATACCACCTGTCCATCCTACATAAGAACCCCACCAAGTCCTCTCTTTCAAGCATTTGTGCATACTACAAACTCCTTGTCTAGATTTTCAATCTTTAACACTAGAGCATGTGTCAACAACTGCTTAAGCTGCTCAAAACTAGCCTCACATTCCTCCATCCATTCAAACTTCTTACCTTTACTCTGCAATGATGTGATAGGATAGGCAATCTATGAGAAGTTCATGATGAACCTCCTATAATAGTCTGCTAATCCCATGAAATATCTCACCTCTTCCACATTCCTGGGAGCTACCCACTCCATGATGGCCCTTATCTTTTATGGATCTACTACAATGCCCTTCTTGGAGACAACATGTCCAAAGTAATGTACTTTAGTCTGAAAGAAAATACACATGTTGAACTTAGCATACAACTGATTTTCTCTCAATAACCTCAACATTGCTGCTAAATGCTCGACATACTCTTCCTCATTTTTATAATATACCAATATATCATCAATGAACACAATAACAAACTTATCCAAATATGGAAGCAACACACTATTCATCAAGCACATAAATGTAGCTGGAGCATTAGTCAAACCGAATGGAACTACAACAAACTCATAATGCCCATACCTGATCTGGAAAGTTGTCTTGTAAATGTTCTCTTTGATGCGTACCTAGTGATATCCGAATCTCAGATCAATCTTTGAGAACACTGCTACTCCCTTCAACTGATCGAACAAGTCATTAATCCTCGGTAATGGATACCTATTCTTGATGGTGACATTTTTTCAATTGTCGATAGTCAATGCATAATTGAGAGTACCATCTTTCTTCTTCACAAACAATACTGGCACGCCCCAAGGTGATACACATGTCCTAATGTATCATGTTCTTGATGGTAACCTTGTTCAGCTATCGATAGTCAATGCATAATCTGAGAATACCATCTATATTACTCACAAACAATATCGGTGTGCCCCAAGGTGATACACTTGTCCTAATGTATCCCTTCTCCAACATTTCCTTCAACTGTAGCTTCAACTCCAGCAACTCAGGTGTGCTCATCCTGTAAGGTGATTTTGATGCAGAGCTACCCCTCGCACTAACTCAATAGAAAATTCTACCTCCCTGTGAGGTGAAAACTCTGAAATGTCCTCAAAAAATACATCCTTGAACTATTTTAAAACTGGGTACCTTCTCAAAACATATGCATCCTCAACTTCCTTACCCTTGTCACTATAAATTTGCACTTCAAATAACACACACCCTTTTCTGTGACTACATTTTGCTTGCATAGTTGTTACCATCCTAACTGATGTGGCTTTCTTCTTACCCTGTAAGACTCTTGGTTCCCCATTGTGATCGACACACTCAATCGTTTTTTCATAATAATGTACCTTAGTTCTATGAAGACACAACCAATTCATGCCAACAACATACTGTATGATCCTAATGCTAATACATTCAAATGTGTTGTGGTAGGTATACCATTTAGACCAAATGCACAATCTCTTACCCAATGATGAAATCGATTCTTTGTACATGTAGCCAACTGTACTAACAAAATATTCTACATGCAATTCCTTACTCAAACCACAGTTATCCACCAAGTCAAGACTAACATAGCTATAATTAGATCCAAGGTCTATCAAAATAGAAATAACTTGATCACAAATCTTACCATCCATTTCAACGATAGATTCCTGATGGTTTGCCTGTTTGTTATCCAATGATGCATAAATATAAGGAATACTCTGCCCCACATCCCCAATAGTCTGCACCTCCTATGCACTATATATCTTAGGCCTACCGCCCTGATTCTACAGACAATCTCTCCTAAGGCGTTCCTCACCACATGTCCAACACTCCAACCATCCAGTATCATTATCTATGTGTTGTTGCTATGATCCATGTCCATGTTTAGCTACATTTAACTTATTTTGAGGTGCCATATTTTCTTTCTCCTGTGAATTTTGAGGCCTTGCTCTCTTAGGCTGCCATTTACCTTTACCTTTACCTCTGTCTTTCCCTTTCCATCCTTGCTGAGATTCATTCTTACACTTTGATTGTTCATAGAAATGCTTCAATTTCCCAATGAATTCCTCAAGTGACCGAGGCTCATCATACTCAATCCGATCTCTAAATCCTAATGGCAAACAACTGACAAACCTCTGAACTTTAGCCTTTTCATCTTTAATATATGATACATATGTCAGTAGCTCCAGAAACTTGGTCATATACTCTTCATCTATCATTGACCCCATCTTTAGCTCATAGAACCTGGCCTTACTGTCGTAGTACCTTTATGACATGTATTTTTTCCTAAAAAGCCTCTTGAACTCATGCCAACTCAAGTCATCTATCCTCATGTCTCTGACCCACTTCACGTCTTCCCACCAAATGTCTGCTTTATTTTGGCCTTCATGTTATTTATGTACTTGTGCAACTCAAAGAAATTTTTCATCCCAAGTATATAAGCCTCTGCATCTTCTGGCTTCTTAACATTTCCATCAAAATTAGGTGGCTTTGCTCTCTTAAATTCATCTGGAAAGTATCCCCTATCACTCCTCCTTTAAGGATGATAACGATGACAATCATGATGCCTGTTAGAAACAAAACTAGAATAGTACTTGCACTCATCACCCCTCTTATCCAGAGTGTCCAAAAACTTGCCATCCCTCATCATTTCATCCCTATCCAACCTGTGTCTACCAGGAGACCTACTGCCATATGCCCCATTAGTTCTGTCCTCCTATCCATGGTTGATCAAAGTGGCCCTTGTCGCTGCAGTTCTGACAAACTTTGAAGGAGTATCATATTAATCTCTGCTTGTTTCTCTTGTGCCTGTATGATCCTGTCATTGTCTACCATACAACTCCTTATCTCATCCTTCAAGCTTCTCAATGTGTCTTCTAGATCAGAAGAATGCCCACCGTGTTGCTCATCTAATTCATAGGGTGAGTCTTTATAGTATACCATATTGCTAGCCATTTGATCTCTTTCTTGCAAGACATACTATGTCAGCTAAACCAAATCATAATAAACCAATGTAACTTAGCGTAGCTCGAGGAGGATACCTAGTCTGCAAGATCATCAAATCGGCATGATACATGTATATCATAATCATAACAACATATAGACATATACAAATAAGTGCATCAACACATAAGCATCATTCTAGCTAGAGTCGAGTCATTAATGCATGCCCATATTGACTACACATACCATGAACTCATGCATGACAACAACAATCATTACGCCACTATACACATGGCCACGTGCAAACATCAACATGCATAAACAATGCGTAATCAACCACACACACAAATTAATTCATGTAATCAAGCATAAGTGAACAATACTTTAAACCAAGCTTACAAGAATGATACATGCAACCAAGCATACAAGAATGTAACCAAACATACGAGAATGTAACCAGGCACACACAATGATACATGTAACCAGTCATACACTCACGACGATACACTCCACAATAATAACATTAACTTACACATGTTGACATCACTACAACCATGATCAACATCATGGAAGTGCAACAAGCACATGGAATGCAAGCGTAAGAGACACACATGCAACTGACATGCATGCATGAACAACACACACAACCCATCTAGTCTGAGGGGTGAACCATGCTCTGATACCACTCTGTAACACCCTCCTCCCACATCTATCCAAGCAACCATCTAGTCAGGGTAAACATACGACGAGAGGTCACTATGATATCATTCGACCTCCTAAGTCATGTTAAGGAAGTGGAACTGATGGAAACAAACCATACAAACATTCAACATCAACATTAGGACCCTCAGGAACCAACCCAACCTTTCTGCCAATCAACCCCTAGGTCCCACTAAGATTTTGGATCACTTGACCCCCGGATGTTCTCATGCTCTAGGCTTGCTAGCATCCAGGAGGCTATGGATGCTCCCATGCTATAGACATTCCAGTGTCCAGGGAATATTTTTCTCAGTTATGTGCCAATTTCCCTAGGATTCAAGCCACTTTTTTAGGCCCAGAGCCCAGGTCATTGGATAGAATTGAATAACATATTCATAACAGTAAAATAACAGGGAAACAATGATGCAAAAGCAAATAGTTGAACAAGCCCTTAACCAGACCCCTACTAGCCATGATAGGCATTTCATCATATATATCACAAATATGTAATCTACAGGTGTAAATAACATATTTAAGCATAGGGATCTCATACTTGTATGAGAATCGTTATGAACCATTGTTCCCTCATGTCATTGGCCGCATTATCATCTATTAGGTCATAGGTACATTGTCTGTTCATTTACAAGTAAAAACATGATGAGAGCCATACATAGTTGCTAACATAAAACATATACATAACCAACATAGTAACAACAGAAATACCCTAAATACATCAGCCATAGAATCCACATATAAACTAGTACATTTACACATGAAAAACCAAGGAATCAGTTTCTAATTAATGAGTGTAGAAACCAAATGGGGATGGGACTGCCACGTTCCACCTGACCATAGATTGGCTAAGCCAAATCTCTCTTCAGCCAATCACCCCCCGTGTCATATTCCAAGCATGAATGTGGTACTCATAACCAATTGAAAAGAACCAAATGAGCATGAATTCTATTGGAGTTATCCACCTACACTGTGAGGAATTTTAGTGCCTCTTAGCCTCTCAAGCTTTAATGTAATCCATAGTCCAATCCAGGGATCACTCAACCCTACACTGAGACCCACTCTCCAGGCTTTACCATACATCCTATCCTAGGACTACTAATTCCAATGGAGAACAATCCACCTCTTTTCTTTACGTATATCCCGCCATTCATCGGTAAGGATTCCTAGGCCCACTGAGTCACATAATCCTAACTTTACCACAACCCAAAGTCTAGCTCAGGGGTTACTATGCTAGTGGCTTTACCGTGATCCACAGTCCGGTTCAGGGACCACTAGGCCATGTGTCTGTCATTTCGAAGATCCACCCAACTCAACTTCGAATCCATTCGGCAATCCAGCTCAACTGAATTATGGGAACCCATCTCAACAAGGCTATCAGGAAATGGAAAGGCTAGGCTTAAAAAAATTGTCACACCTGGCAAAACCCATGCCATGACATAAAATAACCACATGCAACACCATGCATTCCAAATCTAGCAATGAAATCACACATGCAAATCAATACCTGCAAAGAATCCTATTGTAGCTGCTTGATCCTGCTTTTCCTTACTTGATCTTCACTTCCTCTTGCCTTCTTTGCCTTTCTTGATCCAATGCCAAAGTGCTCCAAGAAAACTCTAAGTGTCCAAGAGTGAGATAGAGAGAGAATAATGGGAGAGCTTCAAAACTGAACTGGCAAAAGGTTAGCAACTGATCCTCATAAGCCTTTTTATTAATTAGGCATATATCTTCTTCATTTTCCTCCTCACATGCAACTTGTGACCTTTCACCTCCCTTTTCTCCTAATTTCCATTATTTTCATAAATAAATGTGCCAAAAAATCCATTTTTCCTTTCCAAATCCTTAGCCATTGCCTTTTCTAATTTCCTTAGCCATAATAAACCAAATGAACATCCCCTAGGATGTCTTGCACAACATTCAGCTTGGAAAAAGTGTCCAATCAAATGTGGTTATTATTTTGCCTTTGTTAACTTTTATTACATGGAATTTTCACCAGGGTTGTTACAGTAATGGACCTTCTAGTCTTACAAGTGCATGCAGTCCAGTGTGACATTAATGGCATATAAAGGAGAATTAGTTTGAGGAGACTTGACCTGATGAATTATCAAAAGAGGTGGAGCAAACATGTTAATCTAGGGTTGCTAGTTAGTTGCATAATTTGCTAGGGAAGAAAGAAGGCCTGACATGGGGTGTTTCCAATGGATAGAAGCTCCAACGTAAGAGAGTAGGATGTTGGTTTCCCTTTAGTCCAAATGGAAGGGGCTATGGAGTTCATTATATCCTTGATATGGAAGCATGCAAAAATGATCCTCTAAAAGTCTTGGGCACATTTCGAGCTTTTGAATCATAAAATCGACATAATGGAAGTTAAAATTGATACGCTACAACTGACAACATAAATGTTGAAATTTAGAATGTACACTTTGTTTTCCCATCATGGATGAACAATCACTACAAGTTCATAGTGAGGAGTTAGAGGAACTCCCGAGGCACCAAACTACTAGAAGAGACTAATGCTAAAGTTATCACATGCCTAACTTCCCCTCCTTCTTAGTTAGAGTTAGAATCAAATGAAAATCAAGTTAATGTTTCTCCTAGGGAGAATATAGAAGGCTAGGTTTTTCTTAGTTAGGTTACTTCATGTTATGCAAATATATATAAACTTGTTTTAGGAGTTTTTAGGAGGTTGTATGAAGAAATCCAGTTTAGACTAGTAGAATGTAAACAAGGTGCACAATGTATCAATTTTTTTGAATTTTGGGATCTCAATAGAAGAAATTTTGGTTCAAGATGTACAAAGTTCTAGCCTTCAAACCAACATATTTTAATGCAAAATTATATCCACTTCTTAAACAAAAAGAATAAAATTACAGCTGAAATGATTAATGTTGGAGGATATACCTTATAAATGTGACTTGAATACAAGTATGATTTGTTATATGTGTTATCTTGTAGAATGGAAATATAGAAAGCATGTAAAAGACATATATCAAGATTGACTTATTGTAAAAGCATATCTTATCCTCATATTTTTCAATTGATTATTGATTAGCAATTTACTACTTAATGAGAGCTTCAAATCTATATAATTGTATTTTCTTTTGGAAAATATAATAAAAATGTAATAATGTGTTGATTTTGTTTTATATATATAATGATACATTTAAATCCATGCTACTTACTTTTTTTTAATAACCTTTTAAATATTTTTAAAATAAATTATATATTTTATAAGATATTTTAGTGCATGTACATTTTAGGATAATTGGGGTATGCAATACCTATTTGTATAACTTACCTTATAGCTCTTCATCATAATCTACTCACATTGTCCAATTCAATATTTTGTTGAACTACCTCTATATAAAAGAAATGATTTATGACTTTCATTTCACTCGTTCGTCTTCCTTTCTTTTGGAAAGTAATTTGCTCTGACTATCATTTGTCTATCTGTTACATCTATCTATCAAAATTTTGATCTCCTCCTTACACTACCCTACCACACTAATTGGGTGATTTCTATAGGGAACTCTTCCATTAGCATGGAGGTTGCTTCCAATTGGCCAAAGCTAAGTTTGGATGCTAGTGGCTTTATCTACATCATGGTAAAAAAAAGAAACTAAATCCTTTGATTTCAAACCTATGTTTAATATTTCCCATATAACCTCGTCATCTTACACATTCCCTTTGCTCTTCTCCATTTGTCATGGATTCCCTCCAAATTGTAGTAAGTTATTAGAAAACATCTCGAGATCATTATATAATGTCCACATGGACCTTTCACAAATTGGTTATTTCTAGAAAATATAATGAAAATGTGTCCAATTTAGGAAGGGAATTATTGATAATAATAGAAGTAGTGTTCTTTTTTCCCCAATGAATTAAAAATATTTAATTAAAATTCTACATATTCAAGCGGTTTGTGTTATCATTCAACTTTGTTGTCAATGTAATTGTGTATGCCATGGTTTCTTAAGTGAAACACCAACTATAAGAGAACTACCAATGACTATAGGGATATACTATTTTGATGTTATGATGAATATTTCAACTCTCCTCACTTAGATGTCACTCCCTTCCAATACTTGTCATATGTTTTTCTAATATTGATTTCCCTTAAGAAACTCTACGGTAGTGAATCTAGAATGGTGAAAGACATGACGTGCCCATTAAATGCAATAATTTTCATCATCAATGTCTTAGTCTAAAGATTATGGATGCTACCTTGTCATACAAATGGATGTAATACTCTTGAGAGTTGACATATCAACCCTACATTGCCATACAAATGGATGTAAAATTTTTCAAATGAGTATAGAGTTCATGTTAAATTCATTTTTTATTAGTTTCAATATTTTTTAGTTAATTACATTGTAAGACGTTCCCCTTTGAGAAGAACTCCCCTAGCTGCCACTCTGCACTGTTTGGCACCATTGATCTTGTGTGTTAGACGATTCAAATACTATATGTCATTAGATGTAAGTTTCAGTTGTTTTGGTTGGTTGGGGTATGTTAGTTACACTCTTTCTTCCAAGCCTTTACATATTCGATGCGTGGGAATCCTGTTAGAGTATTTTCAGTGGATGCAAAGTCATTCTTCTTGGAAGCCAAGCAACTTCTAACACAAATACTCCTACGGTTGTTGACAAGGAGCCCAACGAAATGAAAGCTTTGTTGCGTGCCATGTTAGTGTGGACCCGATCGGTGGAGCTTGAAGTCGAAGGAGGCATTTCAGAATCCATGAAGTTGACTTGCCTCAGAAAAAGGGCTTTCATATCCACTAAAGTGTAAATGGCAAGATATTCGCACTCACTATATCCTCTTGATTGCATTTCTGGGTTGAATTTCCTGTAAATCTTTCTGAATGGTTATAACAACTCCAATAGGAACTAGAGCATAGGGATAGGAGAAACAAACAGATAAAATGGACAAATGTTTCACCTATATCAAATGGAACACTACGAAGTTTTTCATAATCTTGTGACACAATTAGCGCCAATGAAGAATTAAAATGTATGTTGTCATTAAAATTGAATGAATGATGTCCATCCTGAAATGAATGGCCAGAAAATGATTCATGATTGTTGGAAGAAGAGGGACTGGAAGAGTCTACATTATGGTATGATTGGCATGGCATTAAAGAAGGCTTGTGGAAAGAAACTTCAGGTAATGAGGAATCAAGGGGTTGGGGCAGTCCGATAATCGCATCCCAGACATCAGGTTGGTCAATGGGTACAATGATGCCGATGTAGTAGAGCTGGTAAGTGCATCTATTTTGAAATGAGGACTCTCTGTGTGATGGTGTGGCAAACTGCGACTATGGTGATCAATTGTAGAATGTAGCATATATGATGAACAACAAAACTGAGTACAGGAATCAAAAGTTTGATGATGGTATTGGTAGTATGAGCTATTATAATGAATATTCTCCTAATACGAGCGAGGATACAAACTTTGGGTTAAAGAAACAGAGTGTAGCCACCCCACTGGAGTAGATTGAGTTGGGGAGTAGGGGACTACCTATTTCCTACCCTTTCTATTTTGAAATTTTCTTAGTTCTTTACTATCAATGTTGTATTCATATAATACTCGAAAACCATTTAGGCCATTTTTGTATTTGTTTACCCTTTCTGGTAAATTTAAAATACTGACATTTCTGATTTTGCAGGTATACATCCTTCTCCGAGCTATTCCCATTGCTTGCTATAGGGACTTTTCTATTGGTGAATTAGGTTTAGAGAAGTTCACAAAAAAATTAGTTCGGCGACTCTCACAGTGGAGAACTCTATGCAATTTGCAGGACCTCTGGCTACCACATCTTTTAGTACAAATACAACTTTCGAAGTACGGAGTCCCAAGCAAGTGCAAGTATATTGTTCATCACAATTTTACAAGTATGGACTTGTATTTTGCAAATACAAAAATTGAGGTTTGATTCTTGAATAAACACATTTTGAAAACAAAGTTTTTTATTCTGCACAATGCAAATGAGATGCTAATGTTACACTTGATATTTGATCTCAAAAAAATGCAAAGGCTCATTCTCGTAGAGGGAACCTTGTGGGGTAATTTGTTGCGTCATGTACAATTGACAAGCATCGAAAGACCCATTTTGAAATTGATCATAAGAATAATTGGTTTGTAAACCAACCACATAAATCACTGACTTTAGATTAGAACAAATAAGTACATCATTGTAGTTTAGTATAGTCTCCTACCACCTATGTTTCCAACTACAACTCTGCTAAAGAACAAGCCTTTTTCGGGTCAAAGAGATGCCTTCTCAAGCAACAAACCTTCTAAATGGTTCTAACCATTTAAATTTTTCAAAACTGCTCTATTACTAACCTAAATAAAAAAAAATGATCTAAATGACTTTCGAAACTAGACACATATTTTGCAACTCTCAATTGCTTTTTGATCATTTTCTCACCTCCTCATATTCAGTCTCAGGTGCCTTAGTTCCCCCTTCTGATCCAGAAGAAGATGACCCACCAGATTACTGATGCATATGTTGTCCTATTTTCAAGGACGCTTGACTTACAACGTTAATTTTCACTTTGATGATATCCAAGTCGTCACTAGACATGGATTTCTTCAAATCAACTACTACCAATTCAATTTCGGTGACTACATCTACAAGAATCTTGTCCTTGTAGTCACTTAAGCTCTTCTCCACACTGTATATCATGATATATGCATGGATTCTAACATCAATTAACTGTGTCTTTTCCCGATCCTTTGGGCATGCATCTCAACTTCCTTCACCATCTTCTAGATTTCATCATCTGAAAGCTCTCCAGATGATTTTATAGTAATTTTTTGCTCCTTTCCAGTGGATTTTTCACGGGCAGATACAGTCACTATACCATTTGCATCAATGTCAAAGGTAAATTCTATTTGGGGAACACCTCTAGGATCTGGTGGAATACCAATCAACTGAAACTCACCTAGAAGCTTATTGTCTGCAACCATTTCACACTCTCCTTGGAATACCCTTACACCAACCTGGGTTTGACCATCTGTTGCAGTTGAGAATATCTTACTCTTCTTCATTGGGATTGTTGTATTTTTGCTTATTAACATAGTGAAAACCCCGCCAAGTGTTTCTAATCCAAGAGAAAGAGGAGTCTTTCCAAAATTCCAAACAACAATCTCTTGAACCCTGGGCACCCAACAAATTCCTCCCACAATAATAACTTCATCCACTTCCGATGCCGTAATCCCTGCATCTTTTAGAAATTTTTCACAAGGGATTCTTGTTCTATCGATTAAGTGATTTACTAGCATTTCAAATTTTGAACAAGTTATTTTCACATTCAACAGCTTTGCACTAGATGCATATGTTGTGATAAATGGTAGATTAATCGCTGTCCGAGAAGAAGATGAAAACTCCACCTTCGCTTTCTATGCAGCCTCGCGAATCCTTTGTAGGGCTAGCTTATCCTAGGATAAGTCAAATTTTTCTGTCTTTTTGAACTCACTAACTAAGTACTAGAGTAGAGCATTATCAAAATCTTCACCACCCAAAAAGTATCACAACTTGTGGCCTTTATTTGTAATAAAAAGCTAACAAGGTTACAATAATTCGCTTCACAAAGTAGAGAATGAGAAGAAATAAATCATCCAAGTAAAATAACCTAACATCCCGATTCTCAGGGGAAGGCACCTACCTCGAATACACCATTGGATATTTCAAGCACTGATACATCAAAAGTACCCCCACCCTAAAAACAAACTTTCAACTGGAAATTTCAATGATACATTGTTGAGCTGGGCAGAGCATTAAGCCATCCACCCAGGTTAAGTCAAATATGCAAATTACAAGTACAAATGATTAAAAAAATAAAGAAGCCAAGTATTCAACAATAAACAAGTGATAATAAAAGGTTGGACATGACTATCACAATCCCCTAATCTAAAGACATAGTTGGCATTCTTAGATATCTAACCAAAACATATTTCATTTCATCTGGTAATCAAGTTGGGTAAAATTTACCCACTATTTCTTACCAAATAGGGCCATGTTTAAGTCCTTTTATTAGCTAAATCCAACAATCAAGCAAATTTCTCTACAACATTTCCAACAAGGCTCAACAATTCTTTAAGCCATCCATCAGGTTCCATTGTGGGTGTGCTACATCCCACTTGATGGCCTCAGTTTTGAAAGGGATGAAGCTACATGGTAGTCTATTGCAATTCCTTACTTAAAACACTTTTCAAATGAACAAAATATCTATTTATTACATACATTATACAATCTATATTAACAAACAAAAAACAAAAATCATAGCTAAATGTTTTGCATAGAATAGGTGCAAAACTATAAATATTATTTTTGATATTTATGAAAGAAGTGTTGTGGAACCACACAATATTTGGTTTTGGGTTGGATACAATAAAATACTCACAGGTAATAACATAATCCCTCACTCTAGTGACTGTGATTTTAGCGTCTTTGTGTGTAGTCTTCTTACATTAGCATTTATTTAGGTGAAGATTTTTCCCATATTAATACTTTTTATTCCAATATGAAACTACTTTAAAACTAGGTTACTCGATCATCCAAAGGATATGAAAACATTTAGTTGTATGGAGGACAAAGTGGAGCAAACTAACGAAGATAACATCCTTTTCTATCTACGTTAAAAATGAGGTGCAAGCAAATTGATTGATGGTTTTCAAACAAACCAGAGGCACAGTTTGTTCGGCATGCTAAAATTTAGTTGACTTCTACTCTAACAGATTTTGGCGTGAAATGAGAGCAATTTCATTTATAACAATCCTTTGCCATTAAAATCCATTGATAATTTTACCTTAGATTCTTTTACGAGACAAAATGTTTCTCTGGAAGAACTTTACCCTAAAGGATCTAGATATGTGTCAATATCCAGAAATACAAATGGTGAAGTTGCCATAACTTATATGCATGCTATGGAAATTGAAGCTCTCCAAATCTTTTTCATGATGACTACATATGGAACCAACAATACAAGAATTAGCAGTGAAAAGGATTGCAGAACTTGATTATTGTTGTCAGGTTAAAGATTTTGTCTTAGGTAGAAAATGTTATGGATCAATAAAGTTTTTCAGGAAACAGATGTTATATGCCTTGACTTGGAGAGTATTATTCAATTCAACAAGTGTGAGATCCTTGTGCACATGGATGAAACAAAAACACCTTATGTAGGCTAGGGTATAACAAGCCTGTAGAAATATTATTATTAAATGTGAAATGCAAGGACAAAAAGACAGGTCAAGAGTCCTTAGAAGGCCCTGAGGTGGAAAATTTTGAGAAAAGGCCAAAACAAATCACTGAAGAGTAGGGTGCCAACTTTATTTCATATAATGCTAGAAAGGGAGAATAGAAATTCCAAGTAAAACATTTCACTAGATATTTCCTGGATGGGTTTGATAGTAAGAGATGAAGAATCACTGGTGAAGCCCTGTAACAACTTTACATCTATAAAAATATTGTAGGGGTTGAGTTGCATATACTTGTTATGATATTCTACTATTTTGTGATTATAGTACCTTGCCCCATGGCTATATTAGGAAGCACAACTAATTTGATCTCTGACTTGTGTGTATGGAGTTTGTTGTAATGGGAAAGACATTTCCATATGGGGTGCATTCAACTTGCATCTTGTAATAGAATTCATCATTGCATAACATCATCTGCAAGCTATTTTTTGTTCTTTTGCATATAGTTGAGCCAATGTTAATGTCTCTACTTCGAATGCATTCTTTTCACCATACATGTTATTTTTGTTGATTGTGTTTTGATCTAATGTTCAATCTCTCTAGATGCAAGGATTGCTCACATTTGGCTATAATTTTCACATATTTCATAGATATATCAATCCATAATTTGTTTACAAAATGGTAATGCCAATTTTTTAGTGATAAGCCTCCCAATTTCCCCATAAAGGATCATGTAGGTGCACTGTGGAAAATGGCAACGAGACCCATGCCCATACTTGTGGTAACAATATGATCATTTGATTGCTCTGCAATATTCATGGCTTATAAGATTTTCAATCATTTTTATATATTGATATTGATGCCATTAGAAACTGAAATTTTATTTAAGATTACATGCCATGGAAAATATAAAATTATAAATATAGTCAACTAAAGAACAAACATTGAGTATCAAATATAAATGTCAATATGAATATGCATTTTACAAGTATAAGTTTCAAAATTTCCATATTTATTTCTTACATTAGTGTGATGTTGCTATTGTTTAAATTGGTCCATCTTTTCTTAAGTGGGACACTATTACCTATATTAATGAAACATTTCTTCTTAATTTATTTACGTAGGTAGGGTACCCCTATTTTCCATTTCCCTATACATAGCTTCGGTCACATATTCTTTCTTTTATGCTACTCTTTTCTAGCCTTACATCGTTTTCTTTACAACATCTGGTGTAATTGCTAGTTATATTTTTCTCGCAACCATGTTTTCCACTTACCTTTCAAATGTATGCATTGACTACTTAGAATCATTTCCAATGGTGCTAACACATTGTCATATTTAATTATGCTACCTTGTTACAAATGAATGTAATATTGTACATCATTGACATATTTACACTACTTTTCAATACAAATAGAGGTAATATTAATCAACAATGACACATTTTCAATACAGATTAGCTAAAAAGATGGATTGCAACTTTTTATGCTATGTAGGTATGTTGAAATAAGGGTTCCATAGATATTTAACCATAAGAGACAATAATATATTATCATTAAACCATATTAAACCATGTTATTTTTTAGGAAAACCTTTTACATCTTTTCACCATTTATATAATGACTTTATTATTAATATTTTTAAACTTAATAAAAATAGATAACTATTAGAAAAACTATATCCATATAAAAGGTGATGAATAACAACGTAACCTATTATATTTTTTTTAACAATAATGTGAATATTTGTATTGATTTCAAAATATGTGCTCAGTTCACATCTTTACATCACGGGTTACAATTCAATTTTCTCATATACTTTAGGTATATCTAACATAACATGTACCAAAATTATTCTCTATTGAGAGACACTAAACTAAAAGAAAAATTATAGATCTTTTCGTGTGAAAACCTTCCAAAAGGACCCCAAAATAAAGCAAAATCTGCAAAACATCTAACCTATTTGAGGATAAAATCCTTCATTACACTATACTTGCCCATATCCACGAGTTCATTCAGGTTTGGGCAATTATTCACAGTTGGATCACTTGAGATAATTGAATCATTCAGTTTCATAACTAAACTATTGACCAATGATCTTAGCTCCTCAACTTATTGACGTAAATGACATTTCATCCTCCTACTTGTCCACTTTAACTCTAATTTCCAACTAAAGGTCCATCGCATTGGAGGTGGAGATGTGACTATGCATTATACTTTGATTGCGATTTCATTATTTGAACTTGCATGCATCCAGCTTGTCATTGAGTTAAACAATGGCTAAATTGTGTCTACCCATCATGGTCAATAAAAAGATAGGAAAATATAGGGCAAACCCAATCACCAACACTTGAAAACCTTAAAACCTCAAGGGCCAGCTTCCCAAATGCAATCAAAGTATTTTTAATTCCTACATGGATTAACACATCCAAACAGTGAACCGAACGGACTTGAGAGAAAACATACTATAGTGGGGAGTGGAGAGTGGAGAGTTCTAAACTCCACCCCTATCATCACAAAGTTTAACTATAGACTTATGTAGTTGCTAATTCTAGTTCTGGATTGAAGAGTCAATACTTCAGAGGGTGGCAACCAAAGAGTGAGAACTAACAATTAACCATTGAATCCACCCAAGGATAATAGAAACAAGGTCTACTTCCAAATATAAAACATAAAACTTAACACGCACACTTAGAAAATCAAAGCCTGAATTAAAACATTATGAGTCAGAGCTTTGCATGCATAATTGACCTTCGTGGGGGAGGCCATGAATTGAGCCACCCCCGTTCTAATACTTCTTATCATGTTTTAATTGGTAATGAACTTCAGGAACAAAGGATGACCTTAATTGACCAACCACCTTTAATTCACCAAACTTCAAGATGCAACATTCATTGGCACATTCATCTGCTTCTTTATTTTTATCCCATAAGACATGGAAATAGTCAATTGAGAGATTTATTTTGCGACCTTTTTGATGTGATTTAATAGGTTTTCCAATATCTTATCCCTTGGAGAGGACCTTTTTACAATGTGCTAAATAATTAGAAGGGAATCCCCAAACACAGTAAGAGAAGGAACATTGTTTTCTTTAGCTATAAGGAGGCCTTAGAGAACACCATAGGCTTATGCCTGATTATTTGCCATATTTCCTAAGCCCCATGAGTACTTCAATAATTTAGTTCCATCGAGGCCATAGAGCACCCCTCCCCCTCCTGCCAGCCCATTGTAGCAGCTACAATCACCCTCAAAAATTTTGCCTTAGCTTCGTTTTGGAGCCTCCCTACCAACCATCCTCAACAGCATGTCTTGCACTGTCAACTACACAAGCTTCAATGGTTTTCTAGCAGCATGAAAACCTGTGCATGATAGATTTTTGCATTCCCCTCACATGCTGCTTCTTCGGACTTCGTATAGCTGCAGGCTGACCAACTCCCTCAAGAAATTGCACGATTTTGGAGGGGAACCAACCTTCCCTCCATAAATTACGCAATCATGTCTGGCAACCTGATGGCCTAAGGAATTGCGTAATTCTTCCTGTCCACCTTCCCTGGAAAAACTGCACAATTCTGTCCAGCAGGACTGCTCAACCTAGCTTCCTCCCAAAAACTGTGCAAAGGTTACCCTCAGTCAGGCAGGTTGTTGCAGGTGCCATCGGATTGACGGTTCCACCTGGGATTGAGAAAACTCGACTTGCATGCATGGGCTACTTTTTCCCAAAATAGAAAAAAACAACATGCAAAAAAGCATCCCTATATTTTAGGGGGCTATTTTTAGCAGCTAGAGGTTACATGCAAAGATTGTTTTAGAATCTTTCCTCCAAGTGTCACTTTTTTCTAGATTTGTGGCATGCGCGTCATGGGCATCAAACTTATTTATTCGACGCTTTAGAGCTCACTTATTCACATCGATCTTGGAGCTTTGACATCCCACAACACATCCAAGAGTCTTTGACACATCCAACTCAGCCATTTCCAAGTAAGTCGGTTTAACTTGTCTTTTCCAGCATTTCTATCGCTTTTTGTGTTTTGGCTTGTGTGAGTGTTGTTTGCTTGATTTCTGTGAATGCTTGCTTTTGTTTGCATGCATATTAGCTTGTACTTGCACCATTTTAGTTTTTGTTAGCATCTCGCTGTTGTCGCATGCATGACACTATTTTCCATGAATAGTCGCCGATTCGGCTACTCGCTTCACACACATGCATGTTGTTCCATTTTCTGAATCTTGTGTTCACTATTTGCATGCATGATCATTCACTCCTGCTTACACTCTGTATTGCCATGCATTCACCTTCACATTTGCTTTTAGTTTCCCGTCGACGAGTCTAGGCAGCCTTGGCCCAGACTCTGCCTCACTAAGACAACATTGTGCAATCCTGAGAGGGAAGGCTCTGCCTTCCTCCCAGAAAATGCGCATTTCTACCCAGTGATGATCCTCCAGTCTTGCATTACACAATTCTGAGATGCAGTCATTGCTGGTCCAGAAAATTGCGCAATGCAATCACTGGGCCTGCAACCCTTTCTAGTTGGAATTACGCATTGCGCAATCCCAGCAGCCAACAGGCCAGTTTGGATTACACATTGTGCAATTCCAGCAGCTAGCTAGCCTCCCAGCAGCCCAGACTAGATTTTGCGCAGTTCCGGAAACTAGTCTCCCGACCTCCTAGGAAAAATTGCGCAATCCTTGCTAGTTAATCCCCAGATATGTTGCATGTCGTCCCTCAATTTTGCTTTGGTTTTAGCTGACATATTTCTTGCCATGCATGTCGCTATGTCTCTAGATCTAGTAGGTGTTTGTCCGCCTCTCAGCAGTTCAAGATCAATGGCCTCCAAGAGAGCAGGATCAAAGGACACTAACGAAAGTGCAATTGGAGAAGTAGTTGAGAGAGTGTCTACAAGTTTGTTAATCCATGAAGACCCCAAGTTGATTATAGACAAGGACATCAAGTTGAAATTGCAAGAGGTCAATGATGCATTTGCAAGCACATTTAGGGAAGACCTCAAAGACCGCCAAGTCTATGTGAACATTCACAAGTCTGGCTTATACCAGATTGCATGCAGGTATCTCGTGTTCCCATGCGCGGACATGATACATTGGATCGTCTCGCACACTGATCCTGAGACGATGACATTGAGCAGTGTCAATGGGACAAAGATTGCTACCTTCAGGGTAGAGCATTATGTACAAATGTACCATATGTTGAAGCTCGTGGTCACCATGGAGACACCCTTCAACATACCCAGTAGAAATGCCAACTCCAGAGACATCTTGAAGAACTGGGTGAACGAGCCGGCCAAATTCAAGATGACACCCAACCAGATCTACAAGACAAAGATACTGCGGAAGGCATATCAATACTTTGTCATCTTTGCATGTCGCTTGTATGGCCAAGAGAGCATGAAGACCTTCCCACAGAGTTGGGTGATCGCGTTGGACCAACTGGCCTAAGAAGGCAAAGCATGAAACTGGTGTGACATGTTGGCTCACCGGCTAAAGGAACAAGTAACAAGAGCTTGATAGCTGCCCAAAGGTTAGCAAGAAGAAATCGACATGTTTTCTTACATCTTGGATGCAATCTGTGCCCATCAGGAGTTCCCAGGCTTGAAGTGGGCATGGACATCGGTGGAGACCTCTGTGAACACTTATTGTAAGATGTTGCCTGAATGCAACTTCAAAGGAGTTAACACACAACTGTTCGATCATTTTGTCACTCCGGTGTACAAGATGATATTTGAACAGGATCCACCCTACATGTCGAGGGAAACAATGGAAGCACTGATCGATATAGTGGATTGGTATGCCTCACCATCTGACACCTTCATACGAATGTACAACGCTGAGAAGCCTCCGCATGTTTGATCGAAGTTTGCCTTGGACAAGCTCGTCATGCAGGGAGTATCATACCACATCTCGATAGGACTGACAAATACGCTACACCAGAAGAAGAAGACACCTTGGCCCGCTCTTCCATTGCGGATCGGGTTATATGAGATACATAATTTCAAGCACGTGAATGTCAAAGCAGAGGAGGTCAAGAAATATCCATTCGACGCCTAAAGCTACAATTCGTATGACCCACATTGTCTTGTAAAGGATCACTGTACGAGAGTACAATTTTAGTGGATCAATGGGGCATGTCATTGGGCAGAGGAGGACCCATGGAGATATTGTTACAACTTCTCCAGGCCCAATGAACCAGTCAAAATCGTTGTGGAATGGTTAGCAAAGCAGCGTGAATCAACATCCAGGAGAGCACCAACAATAGAGGTAAACATACTAGTGCGCGACAAAGGCAAGAGGAAGATTGTCAATAACATGGAGGAGGAACAAAGTTGCAAGTTCCGAGCAGACCACTTGTGCAGAAAGCAGCTTTGGCAATATAGGCGAAGAGGCAACAATGCAATAAGAGGAACAGGAAAAGGCAGAGAGAAAAACAGAGAATGGAGGAAACGGAGGAGTTTCTTGAGTTGAAGGAGCAACTCCAGAAGGAACAAGAGCTGCGCAAACAGGAGAAGGAAGCGCAATAAGAATAGGTACAACAAGAGGTGCAACATGTATAGACAAATGAAATTACACACGTACAGGTAGTTGACTCATCTGAACAGCTGGCACCAAGCAAGCAGGGTGAGCAGCCGTAGGAGCAAGACTTTGCTCAAGAGATTGAATAAGCACTTGAGCAGATGGATACAAACATGGAGCAACAGGAGTTAGAGCAAGACATCGACCTCATGCCTCACCACCAAGAGGTTGACACACTAGCTTCACCAGATCTGGAAGCAGAGAAAGTACCAAGCAACCAAGGAAACATTGAGATCCTTGGAGACAATCTAGAGGGAGACATGCACAACATCTCATTCGATGAATCCCAACATAGAGTTGTGCAATGTCGCAGTGTGTCGACTCCATATGATCATACATCTCCTGTGCAGTTTGAGGAATGAATGATCATGTCTGACATGTGCAAATATCCAACAGCATTGGCCGATGCTACTAGAGCATATGTCAAAGCCACTAGCTTGAGTGTTCGCTTCTTGATAGCAGAGAACGAGTGAATGGCTAAGGAGCTACAGAAGGCCAAGCAGGGAGGAGTGTTGGTTACAACATCTGCCTGAGCAGAGGTGAAGAAGGCAATACCGGATGAAGTATTTTCCCTTGACACAATCATGGGGGCGTTGTATTCCAAGTTTGGTACTGTGCATAAGGCAGTTGTCCATCTCAACAGTTGGCAGCAACGGTGTGCAAGGAGAGCACGTATCTTGTTGAATGTGCATGTTTCTGTTGATTACATGCAAACATGGACAATGAGATACAAGGGAGCCCCGTTACACTTGCCCAAGATGATGAAGCCCAGAGTGGTCGAGCTGAAGGCACGCATGTAGAGTTAGATCTGGAACTATGAAGATCTCCCGCAGCTCATCACTAGTCTACAGGCTTCCCATGCACGGGTATTCAGGAGTATGGATGTTGTTGTGCGTGCACATGCAATCCCATATATTGGGACACTCACCCAGGCAAAGACAAAGGCATAGGTCCGACTGGACCTTGACTCGAATTTTGACAATTTAATGCACATAGACACTAGCCCAAACTTGGTGACTAGTGCAGACACCATGCACTAGTATGTTGCTAGTCCGGCCGCACTCAAGACAATGACGCGCATGTTATCAGACGAGTTGGATAGAGGAGCCCAAGAAGTGTACCCGGATGCTATGGAGACAAGAGTTCATTTCCAGAAAGATGTCACCTTAGAGTACACGGACACAATCGCAGACTACCAAGCTTCACATTAGTTCGCTACTGTCAACCACCATGAGGATGTTGAAGAGCTAGTCTTCCCATAGTTGTCCAAGTCAGAGTGATGTTTTGCATGGCTTGCTCAAGCCTATTTTGTATCACATGGGTACATGTGCAGATTGTATGTAATGTCTTGTCAAGTGTAAGTTCAAGTGTTGATAGTTTGATGTAACAGTCATAGAGTCGATGAAGAGTCATGAGGGTAGATGAATTGTCACAAATGGGAATGTCAAAGGCCACCCCTCCATTTTCTATAAATAGTCCCTAACAACTCATTGTAAAGGTTTTTGGTCAGCCAAACTTCCGATAGGAGTATCTTAGAGAGAGCTTGGACAGTATTGTAATGAGCCTTGGCTTCTCCACTGCGCAAAGCTAGTATATCTCTTTGGAGGAGTAGGCGCCAGTGACTGTAACATCCCGCTGTCAGAACTAGTGGTTGGTCATGGATATATTGTGTTGTACCTTAAGAAACCAATTTCTTGGTTGTGTAGAAATTGTGCTTAAGACATTAATAATTTATTATGCTTGTCACTTATATCTCTGTTCAATTCCTTATTTGAAGAGTCTGAAAGACTTGACCTCAAATTCTCAATATTTAGATGACTTAGAAAGTTTCAAAATGCCATGTGATGCTGAATATGAATGTGATGAGAAGAATATGTAAGGAAATTACAGACAATATGTTGTGTTTAACAGGAACTATTCTCTGTAATTTAGAGGAAACATATGAAAGGAGGTTTTAAATATGGGAGCGCCTTTAAGGATTTTAACTTCATTTACATCAACAAATAAAGACTTGCTGCTTCATTACTGTATTTAAAGAGACGAATAAACAAAAATGATACACAATTGAGAAATAACAAAATTGTACCAAACATGTATGGAAACTCTTGACTCTTTTATTAATCATCTATCTATCAAGTACTAAATAGCGTTGTCTCCAAGTTCTTCAAAATTCGAACCCCTTCTCTCTAAATTTTCCTTTTTTTATACATTATGAGACAGTTGGTAGTCACCAAAACTATCAAACTACTTAACTATTTCCCTAATCGTCTAAAGTAAAAAATTATTATAGAATATTACGCAGAGGGTAAAAGACACCTCATTCTAAAGAACATAAAATAATAGAAAGTAATGGAAATTAGAAGATGATGGTTGTTCTCTATTCGAATCTGTATCTTGAGCCTTAACGGAGCAGTGGATGAAGGGCAGAAGGCTTTGGGAGCACAATGGGGGTAAAGAATGTATGGGAGCCTCAACGAGGTTGAACCCCCGCGGTGATTTTTGGCCACACATTTCGTGTCAACCATGCTAACGTCACGGTCAACTGTGGAGGTCGATCTTTGATTAACCTTCGTGCTCATTGCTTCGCCACAACGCACCTTAAAGTACTTATCAGGCTATCGTTTGATCGCGCTTCTTGAACCTACATGATATTTAAACGATGGGTCGGGCCCACGGAACTTAAAAGAATTAACACTCTGGTTCATAAACCTGTTGCGTCCACCTTTTTAACGCACCTTTGACTCCCATACAGACCCGATAGGACATAAAAACTGTATTTAATGATCTATCGGGTCCGATTTTAAAGACAGAACCCAATGACTTGCTGACCCGATATCTGGACCCGATAGGAAATAAAAAACTTCAATTAATGATTTATCGGGTCCGATTAAAAGATGGAACTTGATTACTTTTCGACCCGATATCCATCGGATCCCGTCTCTTTTGATGGACGGCTGAGATTGGTCTGGACTTCAACGAATTTAAACTGTGTTTGATACACCGTCGCGTCTGATCTCCGAAATAAATCCATTCTAGTTAACTATGTGATTGTCGTTGGATATGTGGCATGTTGATCGGACGACCCAGATCTTCTCACGATTTTATCACTTTCAAAACCATTGAAAATATAAAATCAAAAATTTCTTTCATTTTGTAATAAAACTGAAATAACAATGGAAAAGGGATGCTACAACATCTGGCTCCACCTAGGGATAGTGCTTTTGCCACATAAGCACTAAGAATCGCAAATCAGTGCCTTCACCTTAGGCATGGAGTCATATATTTCTTAATCAATTTAAATTCTATGGCATTTGTACACTGATTTCACTCCGGTATCTACAATGATAAGATGCTTATGTTTCAGAACTGGAAGTAATGCTTGAGGTACTGCCCATTGACAGGCAACTATAGACTTAGAGTTTCACCATCAATATTCTCAATAAGGAAAGTGTTATTGGACCTTGCTTCAATAGTTCTAAAAGGGCCATACCAGAGAGGATCAAACTTCCCATGCATACCCTTATATTCTCTTCTAGTATCCCATCTTAATACTAGGTCTGCAACTTTAAAGTCAATATCCTTGGCTTTTCTTTCAAAAATACTTTTCATCTTTGATTGATACATAATCAAGTTATCTCTTACCTTGTGCTTGTTCTCACTTAGCTCCACTACTTTATTCATTCTTCTTATCAAAGCGTTGGGTTCTTCTTTCGCCTCCTAAATCATTGCAATCACAGGCTTCACAAGTTGACTTGGAAATAGAGCCTAAGTTCGATATACTAATTCAAAAGGTGATTTGCCTGTAGACCTTCTTCTAGTCACTCTAGCAGCCCATAAAGCAAACTTTAACTTAGAATCCCAGTCTTTTTGGTTCTCTGCAACAATTTTCTTAAGGATCTTCATTAAAGTTTTGTTTGTGGACTCAACTAATCCATTTCCCTGCGGATGATAAGCTGTTGAATGGGACAAAAGAACATTATACTTTTGACAAAAAGCAATAAACTTACTTGAATTGAAGACTTGAGCATTGTTTGTTATGACTTTGATGAGGCATCTAAATTTGCTGAAAATATTCTCCTCTAAGAACTTCATCACCACCTGATCATTTGCCCTCTTAGTAGGTATAACTTCTACCCACTTGGTGAAGTAATCAATAGCTGTGAGAACCCACTTGTGCTGTCCACTTGAAGGTGGGTTATTCTCTCCAAGAAAGTCCAATCCCCATTGTCTGAATGGTTCCTCTATGAAGACTGGGATCAAAGGCAAGGGAGCTAACCTCTTCTTCTCAACAAAACTTTGACACTTCTGACAACTTCTGACAAACTTATATGTATCACCAAATAAAGTAGGCCAATAAAATCATGTCTGAATGACTTTATGTGTAGTAACTTTCGAACTGTAATGTCCTCCACATAACCCCTAATGATGATCTTTGATTTCCTCTATAAACTCATCTTCTGTTAAACATAGCAACAAAATTCCTACAGGATCCTTCTAGTATAATCTGCCTTCCACAATCACATATAGTTGTGCTTTGATCTTTAATGCTTTATACTTTGTTCTATCCAAGGATTAGGGATAGGAGAGAAAACACAAATAATGGATTATATGCTTGTACCATTCTGAACATAAAAAATTATACCTGATTTTCATACCTGGATCTGGCTTTTCTTCATTTTCTTCAGTTGTTCCTTCATCCACCGGTGCCAGCAAGTTGATTCCCAATGTCTGAAAGTTCGACTCTGTCAATATTTTTGCCAATCCTTTCCCTTTCACCAAATTTGTGGGCTTTATGTCCAAGTCATACTCTTGGATCTTAACTATCCATTTTCCTCTTTTGCCTTCTACATCTCCCTGTACTAATACATCTTTTATTACAACATTTGACACATAAGCAATGAGTTGTGACTGCAACACATAAGTTCTAAAGGCTTTGTTGGACACCTAATGCTAAAGGGTTAGCGTGGAAGGCGAATGGACAAAGAAGTCCAAGAGACCTTGGGATCTGAATCCCAACGGTCACCAAATGTACTATAAATGTATATCAAATTGTTAATAAAATAACATTGCAAGCTTTATCTTTTCTATTTGTTCTTGATGTCCATGTCTGTTTAACATGGTATCAGAGCCATGATGTGTGGCCTGTGAGCTGCCTTGAATAGCACTGCCTACCCTCATTACCTGCGCTCTGTTACGGTGTGAGTCTGACATCTTATCAGATGCGTTTTCATAAAAACGCTCTCCCTCACTGTCCACCTACTCTAACGCTCTAAAATCTGCCTGTCAACCCTGGCATCTCAGAGCTGTTTTAATATATAACGATGGCCTGGCATCTCAGAGCTGTTTTGATATGTAACGCAGGAACGCCTGAAGGAGAACGTTGCGTTGAAGCGGTGATTGCTTCTGACATGGTATCTGTCCGTTGTGCATTTGAATGACTGTTTTTAGCGTTGAAGCGGTGATTGTGCTGCCTCATGTGCATGATTGTGGGTTCTGTTTTTCATGGTATCCTATGACGGTTCTGCAATAATATTCATGCTCCAGTCTGTAAAAATCAACCCAGACCTGCCCCTTCTCCCAATCGCTGACTTCAATTCCTAGAATTAGCACAATTCAATTCCTGGAACTAGTTCCTAGCCTGACATAATATCAAAGCAAATGCGCAAATTTAATTTCTTTATGCTCTAACTCACTCTTGCCACTCTCCGCTACATATTTTCCCTAATTCTGGTGCGTTGGTCCTCTGAGTTTTTTCTGAAAACCATGGCTCTTAGCACTGCTAAAAATACCGTGTAATGGTTGCATAAGGACAACTGTAAATCTGGCGCAGTGAAATCTGTATTTTTGAAAAAGGTCTGTATGGATGTTGTCTATGATGCAGTGAGGGTGAAATATATGCATTGATTAAATTATGTGAGTGCATTGAATTTCCTCAGCCTTGAACGTTGGTCGAAACCCTGTTTTGGCGAATGTTGGTCCAACTTGGACTCCTCTCTCAACACCATCAAAGAGCTAATGCAATGAACTATTGTGCCCAGTAGAGCCTGTGGTACATTGGTTCGGTCTGCAAATTGTTTTAAAAAGTTCGAATGGAGCTGCTCTGAAAAACTATGCGATATTTAGAGAAGATAAAGGCATCGGCGACAGCGATATTTGGAGAAGATAAAGATTAGAACGTGAGTTACAGGTCAACTGAGGTATCGAACAATGATCAAGATAAGAAGAATGAGGCTGAAATTATCTGCCTCTTGTCCATCCAGTGCAGTGCGGTAACTGAACGAATGAGATCGGTAATTTTTGGTGGTGTTATTGTGATGTGAACCTACCCATGTCCTCAATTATGGATTGCAAGTAGAGTTAGCCACGGCATACTCTCTTTTTCAAAATTCGAAGTTCCCTGAGTTCCCATGCACTTGCGTAAATGAATCTTATACGCCTGCGGCTGCACACGCTCCTCTGTTGATATCTTTTTTGGCATTTTAGTGGTTTTATCCAAATCGTGTGGTTTTGTTGGGTACCCACGGTTTTCAAAGCACGTGAGAACACGTCGTCTCTTCTGCTGCTTGAACGAATGAAATGAAAGAAGCAATCTAGCTTTGCTGCGTGTGTCGGTTTTCTTGTTGTTTTATGTGTCATCAGAAATAGTTGTTGCAGTTTCTTTGTGTTTCAGCATAGCGTACTCTTCAGTCCCAGTGCAACACTTTGCAGATCCGTGCCCCAGGATCTGTGCAGACAGAGAGGCGACTTGGGTGAGGGCACATCAGCATTAGCAGAAACCTCTACGAGGTGCATCAAAATATCTTTAACTTGTTACGGAAATCCTTTCTGAAAGGACTGAGGATGAGATATAGAACAGCTGCAACAAAAGCACCTGCAAGAACAAATGCACTCCAATAGCCGGACGGTCTGATTTGTTATAGCCGCAATTGAGACCAGAGACCGCATATTGAGCAAAAATAGTCAGTTGCAGAAGTAGCACCACTACCATCATGTGCGCCCATTCATGAGGTTTGTGAGTTCCCTTTTTGCAGTAGAACTTTCTAAGCTTGAAAATGTCCTCTGGTTTCCATCTAGTGAGACGTAAAAGATGATAACAGAGCCGTGGTTATTAGTAGAGGCACATGAGGGTAAAGAGAGCATTTAAAATCTGATTATTGACCTCAGACCATGTATCCCTCTGAGTCTGTATAGGCAGGGCCGTATTCAGAAGGCCAAGCAAAACCAAAACATAAATAGTTCCAGATACTGTCACGCCAATCCCCCATATCAACTGTAAGGATTCGAACGCTGATCAACCGATTTTTAGTGCCTCTCGCGCAGAAAACAAAAAATTTGATCAATCTGGTATGAGCATTTGAGCATCGATTCATTTGCAAGGAGATCCCTGTAGAGTGCATACTTTGGTGGTTGATAAATTGCTGTTGGAGTGCCGAATGCATGCGCGCGTACAAAATCAATATCTTCAACCAAAAAACGCCCATAAACCCTAACGTTGCATTTCAGACTGTCATACCCAGATTTAAATTTGGAGCGATATTTTCAGGCTGCGAGGTTTCAAGTTAATTAGTTATTGGGAGGTCCCTGTAGATTCCATGTCCGGGGAGGACGACAGAAGGCAACATCACTGTTTCAGAAAATATGAGAAAATAATTGAGCAGTGAATGGCGTTCTTGGTATGCTTCAGATACAGACTTGGATGCTACACAGAAGGACTATGCTCAAACAGCACAAGCAAGTGGAAA
>APFE031724311.1:0-13172 GCA_000404065.3 Pinus taeda
TTTTCCCATCAAATCTCACCTTTTTCTCCCGTGAGGCTTTTCTTCATAAAAACTTGCCTTTAACTCCTACAATGCTTTTATGTTTTTTATTAACATGGCCTCTTTCTCCAGCTAAGTATCTTAATGGATATTTATCTCCAAATCCATTAAGCTCTTGTAGATTTGGATCTAGAAGTATTATCATGAAAGAATTATCCATTCCCATTAACCAATGGGGTTTGGCAAGAATCTCATTTCTCGATCTCTCACTTTTCCAAGTGATTAATTATTTTATTTATTTCATAATAAAGTATTTACTTTTCTTGTTACACATTAGTCCTAGTTTTTCTTAGCTTAGGTTAGAAAAGTTTTACATACAAGGAATGAATGTTACATACTACCCCCCTTAAATTTACAGTGTCCTCACGGTATTACTACATTTTACAATATTATTTCCTAATTCACTCATAGTTGTATCTAAATTTACAGGCTCCCATGGTTTTTCCATCTAATGGAGACCTTTCAATATCTATCTATCTATCTATCTATCTATCTATCTATCTATCTATCTATATATATATATATATATATATATATGCACATGTTTGTTTCAATCAATTTGTGAGAGATTTTAAATGCAAAAACTCAATGTTGTTTACCGTAGTTAATATCATAACTCGATATATAGTACTACTATTTGAGTAGTGACGGGTTATGTTGCTTTCCATTTAAATATGCTTCCTCATGTTCATTATATTGGAAGAAATGCATGTTGTTCCTGTGTGTTCTTCTAATGCTTTTGTGTTCTCGCCAAACACTAGGTTCATGAAGTTCCCATACATTAATCACAACAAGCCAAACTAGCACATTTGACTAATCAACATGTATAAAATATCATATCAGGTTAGCTCAACATAACCATAAAAATCATATGTACACCTTAATTATAGATCACGTGTAATCCACAAAGATCATACTCATATCACATGTCTACAAAAATGGAATAAAACATTGATACTCATCCTTGAATCACTTATTAGCTTCTTTCTTTTGTACGCACTTTGGATTGGTTGCCTCACCTAGCAATCCCCAATGCTTGCTCTTCAATCATGTATACCTACACATAGTGTGTACTGCACACATACAAGAATATATGCCATGTATCATCATGCACTATATGCATCCATATCGGTATCAGAGGTATTTCTTGTACACAGTACTACCTGTACCACTTGTACAACATACCGATTTCCATAGCCTCACCAACACGATATATACTTCGTCCACGTAGATTAGTTTTGTGCGCAAAAGAATTCCTTCCATTACTCATATTACATTCAGGTAACTCCACTCAACCCATGTTTGCTTTTTCGATTGGAGAATAAGGAATTCATGGACTTGTTCGGCTTCTGCAACTAGAGCATAATTGATTCTTTTTATTTTATATCTAAGTATTCAAATTCTTTTCCTTAGCTAATCCTTCTTATGTTTCTTGTGGTTGCAAGAAAATTTCAACAATTGATAACATAGATGAAAAATATAATTTTACAAAACCAGTAACCTTAAGTTTTTGGATTGAATCTGTCCCATAGGCAAAATTTTAATAATAGACGAATATGACCTTTGCTTAATCATAAGGCATACTATTCACTATGATAGTTAGTCTAGTATGGATTTCACTGTTATAGTTGAATTTTAATAACACCCTTAACTTTTCTTTAAACCAAAAACATACTTGTTTGTACTCAAAAAGTACTCCTCTTAAACTAATCATGTCATATGATCGATGGTTATTCTTTCTACACTTCCTCCAACACCTTGTTGGCCATGAATCATTCAGTGTATGTCCAAACCCAATTTTACAATTAGTATGTAGTTACATATATTTCTCATACACAGGTTGTGAAAGTTGCAATGTTTTAAATTCTACACAATCTAAGTTTTTAGGCACTATGTGTACCAAGGTGTGATCCTAAGGTATTTACCTCATTAAATCACCCCTGGAAATAAAAGAATATAACTCATTTATCCATTATCAACAATTGTTATGCTTTCCTCTTCAAACCGGATAACGTTATTAATGCTCCCTCTTAGGTAAACTTCCCAATATTTCTTGGTAGGAAATAGTGGTGCAACATGTGTATTCCAATTGGTAAGATTGTGAATTTATTGATTAGATTGCTAGATCTCAATATATTTGTGCACACCACCTTGATTATGAGTACTACTTATTCATTATCTTCTAATTTTTAGCCACCATTTGTTGCCTCTATTTGTTATCCTCTTTCTTCCTTGTGTAGAACATTTTATATGTTACCTTCTACTTGAGTGTGTATTAGTTTACTACCAGCTTAAGATACTTTGATTTTGATAGGCTGTATTAATGTGAAAGCTTCTCGTTTACCATATATTTATTTGTTAATTCAGATGAGTGATGTTCCTAATCTAGTGTACCATTATTCTTATTCATTTGGTTGTTATGAGTTGTTCTCTTTCTACTTCCAGTTCATCCAGCATGACCATATCCAATATTTTTGTCATTTCTATTATTATAAGCATGTATAGTTTTTTTTATATAAACACAGAGATCATTGTACTTTTTTCCCTTCCCACAAGAAGTACATTTGCAAGATCTAACTTCCTTCTACTGAAAGCATATTTCTCTTGTTTCATATTGGAAAGATCCTTATTTATGGGTTGTTATTAACATAAATCCATTTATATTTAGATTGATATGAACATCCATGACACATTGAAATTGAGTGAACTATTAAGAATGTGCTCTTACGATTAATATTGTCTTTCCACTATTAATCGAGAAGCACTAGTAGTTGCTTCCATTATGTATTTTTACTTTTTGGGTGTCAATCCCATTGACCTACTTATGAAGGTCACAAAGTGGTTCATGTGTGATGTATTCATGAATACAGTAAGTTGTATTGAATGTGTGCACACTCTTTACAATTCTAACCCCAATTTAGTATAACTTTGAATATATAATTTGTGGTTCTTATTTATTTTAGTTACAGTTATTGTTTTAATCAATCACAGTTGTAGGTAAAAACTATGCATGTCCAATGAAATATGCATATAATACTCACTATAGTAATCTGGTAAGGTTAAGTTACCTTCCATAGCACTTTCTCCAACTTGAAAATTACATTCCAACATGTAGATGTATCAATCAAACACTAAGTTGAGAGAAACTTTTTTTTTTCAATACATAGTAATATACAATGACGTGTCCTTCATGAGCTTAATGATTCCTCATGGGAACCTTTATGAATCGATATCAAAATATTGAGAGTTTCTTTTAGGATGGCACCCACTTAATTCACCATTAACTTATATTAATGTTGATAGTATGTCATGGACTTCTTACCTGTTGATTCATATAGTTTCCATATATATACTTTCATTTTATATGTTGTCCATGATCTATGGAAAGAAAAATACTTAATATTTTATCTCAAAAAGGTTCAACATTTATTCCCTTCACATTTCTATACATATGATATTTATTCCCTTAAGTTATGTCCTTGACCAGACTATCTTTATCAAAATTAGTTGTATTTTATAAAGCTATGTCCTTCCATAAAAAATCATGCAACTCCTAATTTTATTTTAGTATGAGAAGAATAACATGATGACCATATCATCAAATTTTTAATCAAATCACTTATTCCCTTCCTTATTTATACATAAATTTCATTACATAATATATTCATTATTCTTCTTATATATGCACTACCCATTATCAAATTGAATATCTCATTATTACTATGAGTATAACATCCCACTTTCAATGCAATAACAATACTTTACAATTATTACTAAATTGTTTATTCCTCTCATTCTATCATGACCATTTAAACTATGCATGTATCATGGTATAGTCGTCCACTCTCACAATAGAATTCAACAATAACTTAAGTTCTGAAAAAGTTTCACACATATACTAACTAGAACTTTAATCTTCACATCATGTGATAAGTAGTCACCATAACAAGTAACTCATTGAGGTTTGAAATTTCTACTTATTAAATAATCATGTTAGTTGTTTGATATTTCCTCTCTTTCCTCTTTACTACATTAGAATTATTTTTTTCATTGTAGCCTTTCGAGGTTTCTCCCCAAACATTTCTAATTCTCGCTCCTAGATTCCAATTTCTAAACATTGTGACAGTGCCATGAGTTGCATGGTACCAAAATATTCTAACATCAAAACAAGGAGAAAATGCTGAAATCCATAGTGGAATTTGTCAATTCAACATGTGTATCATAAGTAACTTAGAATTATTTCAGCTAAAAATTTTCACGTGAGCAATGAACTAAGATCCAAATCCCTATTATCTGTACCTAGTGCAAACCATGATCATAATGCATAAGAATTCATTTTTTACCTTCTAGTTTTATGACTTACACTAAATATCTTGATTTCTTAAGTGAATAATCGTTCAAAAACAAGTCACACCCTCGCTTGCGATGAGAGGACAAGAGAGCTAAAGTTAAAATTGTTGTTCAATGACTTAGCTTGGACATTGTTTTCGGGTAGAAGATGGTCATGCACTAGTCTTGAAAGACCATATGATAATGGATCATGGTGTATTAATTCTGAGGGGTAGCAACCATCTAGGGTTCAAACCCGATAATACCCTCCTTCTCTGGTCATCAGCTTCGAAGGATAGTGTACGCAAAAAGTTTTTTCGAATATGGCTCTAAGCATTCCAAATTCACATGAGCTAAGTCAAAACCTTCACAGAATGTAATTGATTCTCCTTTTCGGTGCCGAAGATTACAATAGTCACCGTACGACATGCTTTACTCCTTTAATAAGCAACTCCAGCCTCTTTTCTCAGGAAAATTTCCAAGGACACCAAAGGGAGCCTCCATGGACAACCCCAACATTTCTATTGTATGATTTGATTCGAGGAGCCTGCTAGTCTTTTAATCTCATAAATTCCATGCTTTCTTGTCTTTGGTCTCCCACATTGAGAAGGAGAGCAGAGTTCGAGCATCAGTGTGAGTGGATCAAATGCAGCCCATTCTACCAAGAGATTTTGTCAACAATTAAACACAACGACTTAGCCCTCGACTCTTCTTACAACAACCATACACTATTTTCATCCTCGCCAAAAGAGTAAAGTAAATCAGCGTATAATAGGGATCCCAAACCACACTACACCACTCTGTTAACTCCTCAAAACACTTATATTCAACCTATCCACTCACACCACATATGATAGCCCCTTACTACATCACAAACTTACTCTACACAAACATATCGATCTCTGCACTATTCCCCTAGTTAACTTCACTTTACATTGAAGAGGAGATAATATCGATATGAAGGGTGAAGGGATCAGCTAGTTCTTTGCAGGTCTTCAACTCCAAACTTGCAATAATTCCATAAAACAAACAATGGTCCCATCGATACTTCACTAGGCTTTGAGAGCTAACTTTATATGAAGGTCGAGGCATGTAAGATGTGAAAAATCACTTCGATAAGGATAACCATCAAGCTTTATCCATTGACTACAATGTCTCTTGGCAAACAAATATGCACTGCCCCTATTTCCAAAATTACCCATATCGTAATACGTTGTCAGTGTTTAATTAAATTCTTTTTCTAAATTAGAATCTCTTCACAGAATACAACTGAGGTTGGTAATTTCATTGATAAGCATTATACAATTGAAATATTTATGGAGGCAACCAATAAGATAACCATTATCCCAAATGAGTGAATAACTTTGTGGAAACACACTCTTTAATCTAACGTTTCTAGGTCAATAGATACAAGAAATAGAAAAGTGGCATCAACAATCGACAAGAAAATCCTTTTTTTCCATTTTTCATCCACTCAGTTAGGTAGGAATGAGAATTTTCCATCAATGATCGATGGAAATTAGTTCACCACGGGTTAACTGTAGAATGTGATAATTTTGAGTATCTACAATCCACAACATTCGATAAGTTATTAAATATTGTAAACATCATATTTATAGTAACTCGGTCATGGGAAAGTTATTAAATTGATGTTTACACGTAACCCGGTCATGGGAGACGATTATGATTACCTTAATATTCACAATCGATTTTGTTGGTGGTTGATTATTGTTCAACACTGTAATGTCAAGTGTAATTTCCACAACGTCCATTTTTTATTGTGATTCTTCAAGCAACATCTAATTTTTTAAAATGGAATCTAATCTTATTTATAAAGAATTTTTTATCCATTATAACCTTCCGAATTTGGAAATAAATAACCAAGTGACATGGAAATGATTTGCCTTAAAACATTTAAGAAGTAGCATGTAGGTTATTATGAGTAGTACTTATCTGTATGTAAAATTTTGTAGGTTGACCTTGTCGGTAGAGTTCGAATGAATGTCAAAATTGATCAAAGGTGTCACTCTATGCACAATCAATATGAAACGAGTGCATGCATTATTATTTCAAGGATTGATTTCAATGTCGATGGATTCTAGAATATTTTTGTTCTAGAAATTTATAACTAAACCCTTCATTAGTACCTATAACTCCTTCGTATCTTGTAGAATTGTGGTGACCCTTAGGCAACAATATGTGAACTTAGTGCTCTCATACCATTTGTAACATACCGTGTGAGCCTAATATGAGAATTAACTACTACGCTCCCATTCCTTAAATTTTTCTTTGGTTAAAGTTAAGATTCAATCAATCATCACAAGTATTACATGAACAAATCCTTATAATACCCTATACCCATATTCTTCAAATTTTGACAACATTAAAGAAAGGAGCCATACCCCTTGGGTATCATACTACAACTCCCCTGAGGCTTTACCAGATTCATGTTGTGGACTCTTACATTCAATAAATAGAACCTTAATACAAGATTCCAATTCAACTCTTATGCACATATCATCCAAGGTCAAGATTATGCATAAAGAAATACCTCATTTTTTATCTCAATATCAACATAAATGAAAATTCAACATAATTATTTTAACGCTAGTATTACTAATAACACAGTCATAATCCTACTGCCACATTTGCATGTAATGTTAAAATGTGTATCTTAGGGATTATGCACACTTAGTTAAAAGAGTAGCATTGGATGCATAATTCATAGCATAAATAACATGCACCATAGTTTATATAGTTGAGCCTTAATCATAGTTACCCAATTTACATAGTTGACTCGAGCACGATTACTAACTGTCACAAACAAAAGACAATAACACCAATACTACATAAGATCCACATCTTATGTTTCTTTAATAAAATTAACTCGGATTGAATTGATATGAAATGGATGTCCCATGCACTCATATGTAATTAAATCATGCACACAACTAACATAGGAAAATCTACTTATTCATAGCAATCATATGTACACTATTCAGTCAATTTATATGTAAAAACAAACTAAGAATTTTCTCTTATATGCTTCAGAATTCACAATATAGAGAGTAAGTGTCAACATTTAAACATCCCATGCAACTAGATTATTTGAAATGATGTCACATGGGAAAGACCGAGCATGCCACCCAATTTAAAATAGTCTTCCACGAGTTCACCCTTGAGTTGAGAATTGTTGCCATGGATCAATTCTCCCTCTTGTTGATCTCTACAATCGGTATTTAATACCTTCTTTCATGATATGGTTTCCATTAGAGGAGTCCCACTTTTATGGATCTTTTTCATCCATTTGCCGAGGATTTTCCGAGAAACGCTAGCCTTTACCTCTCGCAAGGATTTTCCTCATCTTGATTTAGCATATTTCTCGAGCTAAGTGGCTTAATGGATATTTATCTCCAAATCCATTAGTCTCACCTACATTTGGATCTAGAATCCTTATCATGAAAGGATTATCCATTCCCAAGCGATTAATTATTTTATTTATTTCATAATAAAGCATTTACTTTTCTTGTTACACATCAAACCTAGCTTTTCTTGTTACAAGGGATGGGTGTTATAGAGGAATGACCCTCCTTGAAAAATCTTACAAAATATCCATCTATAATATAGGAAGGATTTTTTATCTCCAACAAAATGAGTAAGTGCTTAAACTCACCCTCTAACCTAATCCACTCACAAATATTATTAAATTTCTCCACGAAGGCTTCTACCACTAACAAAATATCAATCCTTTTAACAATTTTATCTTCACCAACATGGTGATTTCTCCAAAATGTTTTAAGCTTCATTGGTCCAACATCCATGAAATCTTTACCTATAATGTTTATGCCCAAGTAATCAAAGAGATTGTCCACTCAAGGTGTTGGCCGCGGACTCAACAAAAGGATTCCACAATTCCATAATTATAATTTAAATCTTCATCTTTATATCTTCATAATTATGTTCTTCATCATCACTGTCCTGCTCCTCATCGTAATTTCTACTTCCCCATCACAATCACAGTTATCATTCCATGGAATTCCACATTGAAAGCAAAATTCATGACTACACCTGAAAATAAACAAATTTAATATTAGAACATAAAAATCTATCTTAAAAATAAAAAAACATAAACAAAAACTCCATGGAATCGTGTACCTGCAAACTATGTGCGTACAACCATGGGTGCGTTCAATCATATGTTTGCAGTTCGGACACCGCTTCCACTTGTTGTTCTCTTACAAGCAAATTCAACTCTGCACTTACAGCGCCCAACTGAGGGGCATATTCTTCAGAAGACATGTTTGTGTGCCAAGGAACCTTACACTCAATACAAAACGAGCGGTAGCATTTCTCGCATTTTGTTGCCTTTATTGTTAGAGAAGAATGTGATGAGGAAGAAAAGGGAGCAATCAGGATATGGGCAATATACTTTCTCTGAATCTGCAATTTTTCCCTCTTCAGACCTTTTTATTAAAATCTCAAGGCATTTAGATGGCAGGAATTCTGCATTGCTGGTTCACGATGTGTTCGAAGAAAATTGAATTTACAAACCTAAATTGAAAATCGAAAGTCGAAATCAAATATATATTTATAGCAGAGAATAAGTATATCCGTCCGGCAGGCCGACTTAGAGGCCGAGTACGTTCATCATAGACCACGTTCTCCATGTGATGACCACGTTCATCATATGACCACATTCTCCATGTTCATGATGTTGATGATGGTAGTTAGGGTTTTTTTATCATAATTCAGTAGTGAAAACAATGATCTCTGGCTCTACGAAGACTCAATGGTGCTGTGATTCTTATGGTTTTTCTTGGGTGGAGGGTTTTGTTTTTTTTTTCCAAACTTAATGGGTTAGTTTTGAACACACATGTTTTTATTGATTTTTTATTACTATTTTTTTTGCATTAATTACATATTTTGGGTTTTCAACAAATTAATGTGGTGTATTACAGGACAAAAGTGAAAAAATCAGTCAATCCTAGAGAATGAATAGCAAAAATTAAGAATTGTTAAGAATTAGGAATGAATTAGCTCTTACTAAATTAGTTATTACATTAATTAAAATAATATTGAGTTCTAAATTAATTGTTATGGATTAGATATCAACCTAAACTAGTTTTTATTTCTTTATTTTAATTATATATATTAAATAGATTAATTTAAATATTTAATTAAAAATATGTATAAGACATTTATAAAAATTAGAATTATCCTTTTTAAAGGCAAATTAGTTATAAATTACTTAAAATGATATTGTTATAAATTATCAATTAAGCATTAAATATTAATTCATTTTGTTATATAATCTCTATTAAAATTAGGATTAAAAATAATAATATTAGATATATTTATTAATTTAATAAAAAATAATTTTGAGTTTTGTTAATTTTAACCGTTTCTCAATAAAAATGAAAATTGTATTAGAATAATTTTAATAATTTTATTAATATAAATTTAAAAAATTATAATGAGAATTCAAATAAAAGAAAAAATATTAAAATAATCCGTTATTCTTATTGAAATTGAAAGTGAAAAATAAAAATAAAAATTAAAAGAAGAAGAGAGGGTCGGAATTGAGCTCTCTCTTAATTTCCAATCATCATCTCTCACTAAAATCAAGAACAGAGGGTCGGAATCCATCTCTTATTTCCGACCATCACATATGTTGAGATTGATTGCATGTTTCTCAATATGGATAGCTTCTCTAAGCTTCCTATGATGTAAGTGATCAACCCTAGCAATGAGTCTATAATCCTCAATGCATACATGGTGCTTGGATTTGTCCACATGTTCAACTAGAGGTGATGAGATAGAACGATTGTGCCTAATGTATGGTGCATGCTCTTGGATTCTTTGGTTAATGGAGCAACCAGTTTCTCCAATGTAGGGAACCCCATAGTAACAAGGGATTTACTAGACCCCTTTCATGTGTTTAGGGTCTACAAGGTACTTAAAAGATCTAAGAGAATTTTTAATTGTATTAAGAGGTTTGAACGAACCATAAACTATCTTCTTTTTAAGGATATGGGAAATCATGTTCGTGGTCCCATGGATAAATGGAGGTTGAACCTTAGACATGGGATCAACACGAGTATTCTTAACCCTTGATTATTTAAACCCGATGTTAAAGACCTTGAGTGTTTGAGTTATGCTATATCCATTATTTTGAAATAATTTAAGAAGATGAGATTTCTATTGCTTGAGGTGGTTCTCATCATAAAATTTTGAGAGCACATGTTGTAAGAGTGATAAGGTATCCAAATTTTTACCCTCAAAAGTGATGAGAAGTAGCATAAATATATTTTTCCGTGTGAGTTTTTTTACGAAAAACTTGGTGAGAAACATCACCATCATTCATTATAGAGAAGAGGATATGAAGGAAGGGAAGACACCCATTCACCTCAACCTCCATCATGAATTTGATGGAGTTGGATACAGAATTAAGATTGCTAAGAAACAAGTCTAATTTGGAGTGTCCATCGGGGCAAATAACACAAGTATCATCAACAAACCTCTTCCACTTCTTAGGGATAAATTGAGTTGAGGCTCAATCCTTGGTCACAAAATCCTTCATGAATAAGTTCACAACTATAGTGGAACGCATTGCAACTGCACAATATTCTTCATAGAAATCACCTTGAAAACTGAAGAAAGTTGAGGTGAGGCATAGGCAAACTAATTTGGCACTATGAATGTGAGTGATTCTAGTTATGACACCAATGGCCTCTTGAATATGGATTTTGGTATAAAGGGAAACAACGTCAAAACTTAATAACAAATCCCAAGGGTCCTCCCTCATATCTTAGAATTCTTTAGCAAAGGAATCAGAGTCGTTAACAAAGGAATCAATGCGAGAAATAAGAGGTTTAAGATTTTGAGCCAAGAATTTAGCAAGAAGATGAGTAGGCCTATCTATTGTGCTAAAAATAAGTCTCAAGCGAACCCCAAATTGATGAAGTTTTCGAAGCCCATAAATTCTAGGGTTGAGGGGAATGCTTTAAATAAGTTTTTTAAAGAGAGGAATAAGGGAATTATTAAATTTAATGGTGGTCGTTACTTCTTTAGTGACTGGATTAATGGGATTCTTATTAAGCTTTATGTAACTACCATTATTAGAAACATGGTCAATCATTTTGTTAACATAATTAGATTTATCTAAAATGACGATGGCCCCACCTTTGTCAGCTTTAATGATGACAATGTAGGGGTTATTCCTTTGGACTTGAAGGGAAATAAATTCTACTTTTCTAATGTTTCTTTTGGGAGGCTTAGAATTCATAAGAATGATAGCACAATCTTTCCTAGTAACCTCAAAATTATGAGGAAGGACCCTAATACCATATTCAATGTTACAAATAATGTCATCTATGGGAATATTTTTAGGGGAAGAGCGAAAAATTAATACCTTTAATGTTAAATAATATTATTTGGTTATTTATGATTATGAATTCCATCTATTGGAGGAACTAATCAATTTTCCCCTAAATTTAGATTTTTTTTAGCGAAATAAACATATGGATCACTCAAGTCACGCTAGCACTTATTGAAAATATTTATGATATCAATATTCTCTATAAACAACCTCTTATATTTTATGGTTCATCTGGCCAATATAAATCATAAATTTAGATATATTGTGATGAATTTATGCTTTATTGTGAATTTATTATTTTTGTATTTAAAGTGATTTAATAGGAAAATAAACACAATATACAAATTATTTAACTAGTGAAAACTATGAGTGGAACTATAGTAGAAATGAAACGCCATAAAGATAATGATTACATTAAGAAACCAAATATGTTAAACCGAAAAATAATATGAACCACTATATGTTTCTTCTTAAACAAATGAGAGTAAAAGGAAAAATATAAAAATCATCAAGTATTGTAGAGATATGAGACACTCTACTCTCCTATAATCTCCAATGAAACATTTTTCTCCTTTGATTTGTTTCCTATATACTCTTGTTAGTGATCAAATTTCTATAATAGGGGATGAAATATTGTTCCCTCTTTTAACTAAAGTATTAACACCCCTTCTTCATCATTAGGTTTATATATTTTTTATATTCTCTAATGCTTATATAACACTAGTGTGTTCTCATGTGCTACTAACTCCACATAGCATAGTGATGGTGAGTATATTGAATCTCTACTTGAACATGCAATATATAATTAAATGTTACTTTTTATGGGCACAACATTTTCACACTACAAATTCCTTTTGATGAAAAGAAACTCTATGTGAAAGATATAGGAGGATGGGATAAATTATTTCCATTTTTTCTAGATAGATAGAGATATAAAAGGGTTAGGTCAATAAGTTGCATAGTATATTGAAAGCATTTTGTTGATGTAAAGTTTATGGGTTCTAAATTATTGGAGTCCCTTGGGACTACTAACCACTCTTTTAACTCGTGGTTGGAACTAACCTCCTTTTAGATTTTAGAGGAGCGGCACGGATCCCACAAGAGGATTTCAAGGGAACCTATGCCCTAGTAATTATTTTCCATATATCCAAGGAAAATCTCCTAATGGACCTCTCAAATATAGGGAAATAAAAGACGCTTTTATAAAGGATAATGTAACCTAATCATTGCCATTTCTATGTAAAGTGAACATTTTCTCAAGGCCATACCTATATAGATTGATTCCTAAACAATATTGTAATAAGGATCCTAAATGAATGGAGTGACCTTGCTGGCGGATGTGGACCAAGGACAACAAGTTTCTCTTTAGCTGTGGGAGATATAAAACATGATCAAGAAGAAAGTCTGGGAGACCAGGCAGTTTAAG
>APFE031724314.1:0-11581 GCA_000404065.3 Pinus taeda
TATTTAGTCTAACTAACAAATACACTGGTGATGAGTGGTGTGAATTAATTATTAATTAATTCACTAATTATTAACTCATAAATCAGCTAAAGAATACATTAGTTAACTCAGTGCATGGACAGTTTAGTGGAGACAAGTGTTAGAGATGAGTGAAAGGGCAAGACAACTGTTAGTTGTGACCATAGTTGTGCATGTGATTTGCACAATCAGTGGATTGAGTATTGCCAATGAGGATTGCGTAGTGTTACACAAGGGAAATAAGAGTTTGGTTCAGCCATTCAGTAGTATTCTCATGCAGGATTTCGCAGTGGAGGTAGGCAAGCAGCGGAGGAGATTTGAGCCAGTGATTGATTCAGATCTGAGCGAGTTTGTGTGTAACAGGTGGAGATAGTGCTGAGTACTTGTGACGAGTATTGTACTATGTATTGTTACATGTTCTCAATCAATATAATATACAGATAGTTGGGAGTTTTCAGCTTTATGGTTTCCCCGAGTACATCTATGTTGATATGTGTGATTGATGCCTCAATGTGCGCATGCGATTGCTTCTTAATACTGCAAAATTGATGATCAACGTAGAGGAGGTTATGTATTATGCATGATTCCGCAAATAGTGTATAATCAGGATAATCTCTGTGAATAAATGTCATATTATTCAAAATTTCTACAATATTAAGTATATAATTCATCTGTGTATGCTCTATATTTAATTGATCCTAATTATTATTCACCTCGTCCACACCACAACAACTCTATGAGATCTAGGAGTTTCCCTACCTTGCGCTATTTCATCTCCTTTATTTATTTTAATTGATTACTAAATATTTTATGAATCCATGCCCAATGGAATTTTCTCTCATTTCACAACCAAAACATTAAAAAAACTATCTTGACCTTTCATGTCTAGCCTAAGATATAAACAAAAAGACAAAAAATCACACACAAAGAGCCCTCTCTGAAGCTTGAAGGGCCCGATCCCATCTTTAAAAGTGGTTTGTGGTTACCTTTGCAATTACCTTTCTAGGCCAAGAAAAATACCGAGTGCTAACATTCTGGCGACCATATTGGGGAATTATTCCATGGTAACTTTGATTTCAAAATCTTAAACCTATTTCCTGTGGGTGACACTGAGTTAGGAAAACTTTATGCTAAATTATTCACCCATAAGTTTTGTTTTTACTAAGTTGTGACAAGTTCCCTTGGAAATCTGGCTCCTCAAAACATTTATACTAGATCACATACAGATCGTGGTCCTCCTGATGTATTGAATGATCCTAAGAAATTGATTAAGAAAAAGAACCTTCTATAAAGTCAAGCAAGAAATAACCCTCTGCTCAGGTCTCACTCACTCCCTGAAAGCTTTCCAACACTTGAGGATATTGATTCTGATATTTCCTTTGAATTTAGTCTTTTTAGAACCAAATCAAAAACTTTTGTTCAAGAAACAATATTTGATGAATTCATTTTAAAACCATATATCTCAGCACAAAATCCTATTATTTCAGATTCTGATAAAGATGTTGAACAATAGTTTGACAAGATTGAAGATCTAGTAACTCAATTAAATCAAGCTGCTAGAAAACCATCCATAGTTCAACAAACTGTTATTTCTTCTTCTAATTCAAAATTGACTTCCCCTTTGATTTTCCTTTTTTCTACTATCCTTGTTACATCTCTCATTCATACTCCTTTTATAGCAACTCAGCAGATTATAGTCCCACCACCTTTACCATCCCTAACATCAAGCACAACTATAGTTTCATCTTCCTCTCATATTCCAATCATCGTAGCTCATTATGCGCCTTTGGTTTTGCAATAACCTCTAAATGATATGCCACTGAATTATTCACAACGTATACCACAATTTGATGGCACTGGGCCCACTACAACTCAACAACACATTGATGAGATGAATGATTTTACAAACCTAGAAGAGGTTGATGATGATGATGTTTGTATAAGGTTTTTTGCTCAAAGTTTAACTTGTGAAGAAATAAAATGGTATAGGGGATTAGCAGCATGCAGTATTTCCAACTTGCAACAATTTCATCAAGTTTTTCTTTCTCGTTGGGAGGTTAAAAAGAATCCACTTTAGATTCTTGCAGAATATGAAAGTTTAAGAAGAGCTCTAGAAGATCCATTTCAATATTATTCATATAGATTCAAGAATATTTATAATTCTATTCCAATATAAATAAAGCCCCCTCTAGGATTGGCTTTACTTTGATATCCAGATGGTTTTAATGCTGACATGGCCTATCAGTTGAGAGAAACAAATCTAGCCACTTTAGAAGAGATGAAAAATAGTGTTCTTAGTGTAGAGGCTAGTATATTGGCCAAGAAAGCAAAAATGAGGGATGAAAAGAGAGTGACTATTAAAGAACGTTCTTCATCATCAGATGTGATGTAATATATCTCACCTGCAAATATATGAGAATATAAATAAACTCAGAAATAACAAGATAGAAATAGATAGAAATGCTTCTTTATTGATATCAAACCCTTAAGGTAGGGTAACTGTTGGCTTATTTGGGCTTGACCCAAGTTCGGAAGAATTATTTAGCCAAACAAATCCCGTAGCTACCAGCCCTTTCGGCAATAGCCCGTGAAGCGTGGACTAAGGTCTCACCCGAGGTAGCAGGGGAGGGTGCTGGAACCAAGTTTCCACACCTTGGGGATGTCTTGTATGTGGGTTGGGGCTCGTGTGCTATTCTACAGCCTCGTGCTACGCCAGATCCACACAGATCATAACACCCTTATTGCGCTTATTACAGATTGAATCACTTATTACTGGTTTGATCTCGTTAAAATGGTCTTTAAGCAAACATTTATTACTTTTGGTTACTTTGCACATCAAGATTAACCCAGTTTACATGTATTCAAATGTAGAAAATACAAAAATCATAATAGTTCATTTATCATAAAAGAGTAAAGTCGCAATCAACACAGAATTTAGAAGAAACTTATCTTTATTATCAATCTCCAACAATACATCCAGATCCACCCTGCGCACTCAGCTGCAGGGGTCCGCGCACCTAGCTGTGTAATTTCCAGGCCTCTGCGCACACAACTGCAAAGCCTCTATCTTCTACCCTTCTCCCTCGACTCGGACTTACAACTGCTCTCAAAATATTCACCCATTACATCTTAGGACCAAGAACCAAAAACTGAATTGCCTTTCCCTCATAGAGCCTCGCTCTATTTATACTTTCCCTTAGCCCACGATCCCACCGCGGGCCAACTCTATTATTATTTCTTTACATTATTTTCAAGCGGACTACCCTTTGACTCAACCTACTATAGCTCGCACTCTGCGCTTTCTGCAGAGTCTTTTACCCTAATATTACCCAAAATTCCGGGCTTCGCACCCCATACTCGTTCCGCGGGGCTTTCACTACCAAACAGTAACACCATACATTCACTCCTTAAGGAAGGAGAACACTCCACAAGTCATATGCTTGCCAATACAATATTCCTTCAAATCTCTCAATGGGGAGTCTCTAGCCTCTATATAGGATTCATACATATAATACCATGGGTCATTACCATGGTTCTCTCAATACCATACATCTAATACCATGGACTTATCACATTATTGCTAACTACTTGTGGTCACTTACATGATGCGGGTTAACCACTTTATTTATAACTATGGCCCATCCCATTATTACATTATTTCCTTGGGTACCTCCCTCTGTACCCCATACTATGCCCCCTAGGTATACTACATTCCACCCCCCTTAAACATATTTCGTCCCCGAAACATAAGAAGAACACAAATAATAAGATCTACTCAAAGGAGTAGTCCACTGGTACCATGCACGTGCATCTAGCCATCCAAGAGAAAGGTGAACCCTCGATCTAGCGGGTGTCTCGCTCACTCGAGATGGAAGTTGACCCTGGCGGCTCTTCTATGTTGATGTGTTGTGGGTGGATTGTCACCCCTCCCTATTTGTCATGTTGGGGTCGTTGTCATTGTGGCTAATTTGTTGCCATCGTGTTGGTTGTTTTCTTGCGGGGTGATGTGGGTGGTGATATGTTGAAGTTTTAGCTAACAGTGTATATTTATTTAATTCACCCCCTAATGGAGCCTGATTGGTATCTGGTACATGTTGTGGCACCTGTTGTTGTTTCTTATCTTCCAATATTACTTCAACCATGGATTCCTCATTTGATATATCAGTATGTGTAACATTTTTTGCTTCAACCTCTTAGGACTCTACCTGTTTTTCTGGTACCTAGTTTAATGTTTGCGTTTGGTTGTTGACCATAAAAGGCTCATCATCTGATGTGTCAGTGTCACTAGATTCTTATGCTTCTGCCTCCCTAGTCTCAGCTTGGGTCTTAATGGAAATATCCTACAATGTAATTTTCTTCTTTTTATACCAGAGCTTCATGAATTTCTTCTGCACATAAATATTGACAGTACCCACAGATTCCATCCAAGGATATCCAAAAACAACCTCCATGTTATCCATATCTGAAGTATAAAATTCACAATGTAACGCATACTTATCCATAGAAAGCTTCAAATCTTTATAAACTTGAACATCCTCATTATGAACCTGTGTGTTTTCAATTTGTTTTGTTGGAACTGGCAATTTTTTTGCTAAATTAACATTGATAAAGTTATGCTTGCAGCTAGGATTTATAGACACAATGATCTTCTCCTTCTAAATCAATTCATGAACCTATAATAAGGATATACCAGCAGAAAATAACCCTTTAGGTTTCTTTGTTTCCTTCTTCCCTGTAAAAATAAAATCTTTGCTAGGTTTTTCATCAATAGTTCTTTAATTTCATCAACATGACATAACTTCAGAATCTCATTGCCAAGTGATTTCCACCATATAGAAGCTTCTTCTTCCAAATAATACCCTATTTTGTACTTCCAATACCCTAAGAATTCAACCTTCTGATATTGTATAAAATTTTCAGTAGTCGGCCCATAATTTTTGCTTGAAAACAACATCTTGCTAGAAGCCACGAAGAGGGTTTTGAAAAAAAAAAAAATCACTTGGCGAAAATTTAAAGTGGCCACAGTTCGGTCAATATTGCTCAAAATCTTTATTATGACCTTTTTTCATAAATGAAACGACCATTCTGCAGCTTTCCATGTGATAGAAATCTCGATATAGGCATTGGAACTTCAGATTCGCGCTGCAACTGTCCCGACATCACAAAAATTTCTTAAAAAATAGTTGATTTTAAATCAATGATATCTCCCTCATCCAGACTCCGATTCGAAGGATTTTTTTTTTAAATTTGGTATTTTTTCACAAAGAACCCAAATCTGCAATTAGATTTTGACAAATTTTGTACCAGAGCATACATATCTGATCTGTAAACTTTCCACCCCAAAAAATTTCTGCAACACAACTGATTTTTAAATCAGCAATATCTCCCTCATCCAGACTCTGATTCGGCCGATGTTTTTTTTCAAATTGGGTATTTCACAAAAAACCTAGATAGGAAATTAGATTATATAATTTTTTCACCAGAACATACAGATCTGATATGCAAACTTGCCACCCCAAAAAAATTATGCAAAAGATAAAAAAAATATTTCTCTACTTGCCTAATAAAGTGCTCTGACACAACTTGTAATATATTTGACCTAGAAATATATGAGAATACAAATATACCTAGAAATAACAATATAACAATAGATATAAATTCTTCTTTATTGATATCAAACCCTTAAGGTAGGGTAACACCATACAATCACTCTTTAAGGAAGGTGAACACTCCACAGGCCATATGCTTTCCAATACAATATTCCTTCACATCTCTCAATGGGGAGTCTCTAACCTCTATATATGATTCATATATACAATACCATGGGTCATTACCATGTTTCTCTTAATACCATACATTGAAGACCACTTATCACATTATTGCTAACTACTTGTGGTCCCATACATCATGTGGGTTAACCACTTTATTTATAACTATGACCCATCCCATTATTACATTATTCCCTTGGGTACCTCCCTCCGTACCCCATACTATCCCCCCTAGGTATACTACATGTGAAACTAGACACTTTGGTTAAAACTATGGAGAGAATGATGGAAAGAATGAATTTGATAGATAGAGTTGCACCAAAAGAACCACAAATAGGTCCTCAGATCAAGAATCCAAATTTTAGAAGGAAGAAACCCCATATTAAGCAAAGAGAGTCAATAAACCCAATAGATCAACAACAAATTAAACCTCCTTTTCAATAAAATTATGTTGAGGAAGCAAATGAGACAACATATGATCCAGACAAGAATTAGATCAATCTCTTTGGTGAAGGATAAGTAGCACAAAAAGAAAGTGATTCCTACAGAATCAGAGGATTACAAAAAGGGCTATCAAAATGTCATTATGGAAGTGCATAAACAACATAATATGATAAGTAAGAAAGATGCAACAAATCCTCCTAAAAGGATCCAAATTGATACTCCTTCCAAAAGTCAAGAAAAGGTTGATCCTCCAAAGGAAATCCCTCAAAAACAAGATAAAATTGTGAAAGAGGTAGAAAAGCCTCAACCTTCTTTTAAAATTGAAAATGAATTGCCAAAGGTTAAAGTTTTGTTCCTCTGACTGAATTAATGAAAAAGGATGTATATGGAGTCAAGTTATAAAAGCACTAAAGATAGAGGAGGAACAAACACTGTAAACATAAGTGATGATCAACCTAAATAACTATTTGGTCTAGAAGTTGAGAAAAAATCACAAGATGGTAATGTGCCACCATTTTATGTTAGTCTTAACATCAATGATTTAATTTTGCATAATGCCATGCTGGATTCAAGTGCTTCACATAATCTCACGCCCAAAGTGATTATGGAGAAACTCAGATTAGATATAACCAGAACATATAAAGACCTTTTCTCTTTTGATTCAAGCAGAGTAAGATGTGTAGGTTTGATCAAGGATTTATGTGTAACGCTTGCCCAAATCCCAAAAAAACATGTAGTCATGGATATTGTTGTGGTTGATATACTGCCAAAATATGGAATGCACTTGTCAAGATCTTGGGAAGAAAAGTTGCAGGGCACCTTGCAAATGGATATGACATATGCAACTATTCCTGTTTTCAGACAACAAAGGAGATTTTACAGGAGACATTGATGAAATATATGGTAAGCATCCAGGGCAAACCCAATAATTACCCACTTTATTTTGTACATTTAGACATGGATTCTTTCATTTTATATAATGACATATGTTTATAGGAGGAAGTGTCAGATATGGAAATTGAATCAAAGAAAATAGAGGATGTAAAGTTAGAGACTAAAATAGAAGATGATAATGATGCAGCCCTTTGGCATATGGATTTTTATGGGGTAGTCATCAAGGAAGGAGTAGGAGATGGTGTATGGATCTTAGACACAAAATTAGGCAGATCAAAAACTTATTTCTACAATATTGCTTTCCAATGCACCAACAATGTGGCTGAATATGAGGCACTTTTTGGGGTTGCAGTTATTGAAGAGATTAGGAGGCAAAACACTTTCAATCCATGGAGATTTAAAACTCATCATAAATCAAATCAAAGGCGAGTATTCAACTAAGAATCCTAGATTGAGGGCATATATAAATTCTTTTTTTATTTTTTTTTACAGTGTTTTCCAAAGTATCAATTGTCTTTGATTCCTAGAAATCAAAATGTGTTTGCTGATGCATTTTCTACCTCAGCAAGAAAATGTAAAATTCCTTTCCACCCAAATAAGAAATATGAGATTGAGGTAAAACATAGACCTATTGTCTTGGATAACATAAGATACTAGCAAGTATTCGACAATGACAAACAATTAAACAAATTTTTACAATTAAAGGGGGATTTTGAAAAATTTCATGTTCATATAGAAAGTAGTTTTGAAGATGATAGACAAGGGACTATTTTGAATCAGATCAGTGAGAATTTTGATGAACATGAAATAGGTCTTGAAGTCCTGCAGTTAAAGGACAATGTAACACCAAGAGGTTTGGTACCGCTTGAAGAATTATTTGATTTTAATGATGTGGCTTAAAAGCCAAAAAAGAAACATGTGGGAGCTGAAGTAGAGGATTGTGACGTAGGGACTAAAGAAAATCCAAAGGTTTTGAAGCTTTCTAAGTCTTTAGCTCTTGAAGAGAAACAAAAATACATTGATTTATTAAGAGAATACTCTAATGTTTTTACATGGGGATATGAATATTTGAAGGCCTATGATACTAATATCATTCAATATACTATTCCTATCAAAGACGGCTAACAACCTTTCAAACAGAAGCTACAGAGAGTGAACCCTGTTCTGCTACCTTTAATTGAAAAGGGGGTAAGGAAGATTTTTTATGCCAAGAATATTGTACCTTGGAGATTTTCTAAATGGTTGTCAAATCTAGTACGAGTGAGGAAAAATACTAGAGAAATAAGGTTATGTGTGGATTTTTGAAACCTTAATAAAGTTTCTCTTAAAGATAATTACTCCTTACCAAAGATGGATCATATTCCATAGAGGGTAGTTGGTACTAGCAGAATTTCATTGTTTGATGGTTTTTCTGGTTACAACCATATTTTAGTGCATCCAAATGATCAAGACACAAAAACATTCACAACACCAGGGTAACTTTCATGTATGTGAATATTCCTTTTGGGCTTATGAATGTAGGGGCAACTTTTGAAAGAGAAATGGACATTGTTTTTGCAAATGAAAATTATAGATTTATTGTGATATATCTAGATGACTGTGACACATGCAAGTTCCCTTTGTAGATAGAGGAAACCCCTCTAGCCCTAGAGTGGGTCTAGTCACAACGAAGAAAATACCAAAGCAAATTTCCTTAGAAAGTTGATGCCATGAAGGCTTACCTTCAAATCGTTGTTCGATGAAGTCCCTGTTGTGTTGCTCCAACTTTTGTTCTTCTAATCACTTGTACCTGAAAACAACATACAGAACAAAACCACAAACATAATAGAGTATGAAAAAAGATATCTACTTAAAGAGTCAAGGAGCTTCAAGCTATCATTACGCATTTCGACATACGATATAGGAAATAAGCTGTTGATTTGTATTAATGTAAATCAAAGTAGAAATTACAACCAAGCCTTGACATCATAAGCCTCCTTGAAGGGTTATGTCAGCATGTCTCCGCAAGCATTCACTCATATATTGTCTCCCAAAAGATGAATAACTCTCTCTCCTACCCAAAAGGCTAATGCTAGAATAATCTTACAACCAATTTAACTCCACTCATAACCATCCCAAGCTAAGTTACATGAGAGGCTACTTCCACACTCTAGCAAAAAATCTCTACTCTTACTATTGAATTCTTGAAGTTTGAAGCTAGCTGATCTCAGTCATGGAGGAGGTATTTATAGGAGGATTAGCTTCCATAAAAGATGGGAGAAAGAGCTTATCCCTTGAGAGGTTGCACAAAAGGTGGAACAACCATCCCAAAGGAGAGATGCGAGCTCATCTAATCCAAAAACCAACCCTAGGACCACCCATGAAGTTGTTACACTTCGAAGCTTCTACAAGTTGTTTAAAAAACTTGCCAAAAGTAGCTCGTCGTGGGTGCAACACAGAGACAGGGTGAAGACTTCGCTAGGGATAGTGCAATCTTGGCCATCTTCGTGGATGGAACAATTGTTGTCCTGTGATGACCTAAAAACACAAGTAAAAAAGGGTTTGCTCCAGGATAAGTAAACTGAGATATTCTTCCTGACATGATAAGGAAGACATTGACACATAATTTGCAACATGACACAAGGCAGATGTCAATAACACGGATCGGTAGTGTCCGGAATCAGGGAATAATGGGTCGGTGACAAATTACTATGTAATAGATGCCCCCTAAAGCATGAAGGCTGAGAGAGTGGGAGGGGTGAAATGCTTTATGAATCTATAACTGAAACAGAACACCATCACGGAGAACCTGCAACAGAATGTTGAAAATAACAACAAGAAATGCTAAAACTAACATTGCTATAGATAGCATTTTAGGATATATTCCAATTTTAATTTGTCCTTGAATTAAAATTGAGAATTAAAATTCGAATTTAGTCTCACCAGTTGTTTGAAAAATAATTAATTAATTCATCTTGAGCTAATTAGTTGGAGAAATTCAAACATGAAGGCTTTGTGAAGACATGCAACAATTATCCCTTTGATTGAGGTAGTTATCCCTTAATTAAGGAGATAAGGATGAGTTGTATTTGAGTTGTAATTATTTAGCTCAGTTAACTGAGTTATGTCCAGTTAAATTAGTTCCAAACAGTTTGTGGAACTAATTGTGAGTTCAGTCAGTTAATGCATGCATGCATGCAACTAGTGTTCTCTAGATAATTGAATATTCTCTCATAAATAGCTCATGCATGTCAGTTCAGAGAAAGACCCAATTGAGATTAAAAGCAAGGACAATGTACTATTAGTTGCAAGAATATTCCCATGAGGAAATCTCTTGAATGCAGAAAGAATTCATTCCTTGAGGATTGCACAGTTTCTACAAGGTTCAGAGCAGTGTGTGAGGTGAGAATCGCACAGGTTACAACTGGAGGACCCAGGGAAAACTGCGCAAGGAAATAGGAGGCTTGGAGGACAGAGGAGAATTCATATGTGTTGTCTATTCTATCTATGAGTAGCAATGAGGGATTGTACTGAGAGCTGGATAGCTTGAGAGCTAAAGCTTTGTGTAATCCTGAGATACTTCCACTTGTATGATAATACAGATAGCAGGGTTTTTATCTGAGGCTTTCCCCAGAGTATTCTTTTGTGTTTCATGTGTGATTGAATCTTCTTCTCTATTATATGTGTTCTGTTTGACCTTTCTCAAAATCAATTAAGCTTCCACAAGTTTGATTGTAGAAGTAGATAAGTATTTTTCTCTAGTACATTGCATAATCAGATTAATCTACAATGAGAATTTCTACATGGTATCAGAGAAAATGTGAACAAAGTAGAGAACAATATACAAAGAAGGGAGAAGTTCAAAGTTCGAAGTTCTTGATTATAGGTACAAAATTGATTTCTTATCACATCTCAAAGTTCACCAATGGCGTTCAATGGCTTGAGACTCGAGTATGCCCTGGATGGCAGCTCGAATTACATAGCAAGGAAGGATCGCATGGAAGTGGTATTAGAAGACATTGGTTTGAAGGACTTCATTGATCAAGAAGTCCCCAAGCCAGCAGTAGATGCCCAAGAATTGGCAGAATGGAAGAAATGTGTTGCGAGAGTGATCCAGGTGGATGTTGGTGGCCACCCACCTATCCCATTTGGACCCCCGCAACTGTCCCTTTCAGTTTTTTAGTTTTCGTAATTGTAGCACAATTTACTATTTTTAGCAGTTTTTTCGGGTCCTGAACTTCTGGAGCTGTTTTGAGGCCCTAAACGACGTTTTTTGGGAAATATAGGGGCAACATGGGTCCATGGACCGATGTTGCCCTTCCCAAAGTGGTAGTTCTCAGATAGATCTTTCTAACGAGCTATCGTACGCGTCAAATGGAGATCATATGCCAAAGTTACGACCCCGGGAAATTGATGTACCAATTTACCCAAACAGGGCCCACAATTTGGTGTTTCATCTTCTAGGGTTAGGTTTTGGG
>APFE031724316.1:0-16307 GCA_000404065.3 Pinus taeda
GAAATAGTACCTCCTCCTATAGAGGAAGAATGAGTATGCACACCAGTCATATCGACACCCACACTTGTACCACTAACATTGGCCATTAAGAAAAAAAGAGAGTGAACAGGGCTAGTCGGTCTATGAGTCAGAGTACCCACATATGATACACTATATGGAATATGAGAAGGAAGAGGTTATGTAGGAGTCGCAGGGGACTCTAAAACATCTTCAATTTCTACTTCGTCTTTTGATTAGAAGAGTACTTTAGTAAGAACCAAAGCATTCCCACCCTAATTATGGACTAGACTAGGTTCTCCCTCTGAAATAACAACCTTTAGTGAAGGATTTGTCTCCATTGCATTAACTTGTACTAGTTCAAAAGAACCAACAAAACTACTCATACAAGTTCTTGGTGAAGGCTCGCACACGTAGGTGAAAGCCCATGAATCCTTCTAGATTGATGAATTATTCGATCAACAACATTTATATATAAATAAAATTTAAAGACTCAAATCACCTAAGACAAGCTAGGAGTGCAAAGCACTCTCTAAGAAAGTCCTAAAGATACAACCAAGCAAACAAATTCCAAGTATTTCCACTCCAGTTCATTAGGACCAAGCACCAAAATACAAGAAAGTAAAGAAAAGGACCTCTCGAAGGTAGCTTGGGATGATGAGAGCCCAAGCCTACTAGTGAAGGTATCAAAAGTAGTTACGCTAACCTCTAGACAATAGCCTTTTCTGATGCAAGTACTCAAGCTTCATAAGGGCACCCTCCAGAATTACTATGAAAGTGATACAACATTTTCCTCAAGTACCATGAGCATCCCCCCCCCCCGACAGTCACCTGTGTGGCCCCTAGGAAAGGTATTTAAGGTCACCAAATCATGATCAGAAGCTAGGAGGAATAGTCATAGACGCACAATTCAACAAATAGGAGAGGGGGTATTTCTCTTTCCTTATCATCACACATCCTCATGCTTGACTCGTATGTTATAGGAGCTTTACCAAACATCTGAATGACACTAGATTTATACTCATTAATAAACTTCTATACTTTTCAGTTTAAGTGGTCTTGGAGAGTTTACTCTCCACACACCTATTTCAAGGCCCTAAATGCCCTAGACTAGTTGATGTTGCTATGACAAAAAGAAAAAGTTGAGTTCATTTTAATTGAAGCGCTCATTTTAGTTGGTTTTTATTTAAGAGGGGGGAAGTGAAAGTGCAAATCATGATGTTTTGATGCAAAAGAAATCAATAGAAAACCTAGGCTACATGAGAATGCAACACTTCTTTTTCTTCAATGAAAGATATTTCTATAAGGGTTCTACGAGAAACCTAATAAAGAAAAAACTATTCTTTTTTTTCAATTTAGCACTCACACATTCAAAACCTAACAAAAATAACTAAATGATGTCCAAAACACACTAAGTTAATGCACACTAGAATGTAAATGCAAGATTCAAAGAGAGACTTAAAGGTAAACAAATGTGATAAAAAAGATAAAGGCCAATTCAAAAAGCAAAGAGAAACAAATCCCAAAATAAAGAGAACTCCTCAAAGCAATTTTTTTTTTAACCTTATAGCAAGAATTCACACATTTGCTAAAAACCCAAAAGATTACAAAACCAAGAAACAAAACAAAATAAAACAACAAAGGAAGGGGAAGAAAATCAAATATATTAAGACCAAAGGCATGAATAAGACTCAAATCCACCTAGTCACAAATGATCACAAAGATTTATATACTAGTGCAAATGAGAGACTTAACACTTCAAGAATTTGGCCAAATAGATATAAAATATTCTTAAAATAAAAAAGACTTCAAAGAACTAAAATCTCTTACTCATCCAAGAATCACCAACCCCTTTCCAAAACAAGAAAGAGAAAGTAACAAAGCCAACTTCTAGGTCACAAGGGAATAAAATCAAAGATTCAGTTATCAACAAGTTCAAGGGCAACAAAGATTTGTTCCAAAGACACAGAACAACTAGATACCTCAAAAAGAAGATCTGGAACCCAAATTCAGACACAAAAAGCTTCAAAAACTGAAAACCCTAGGTTGACATAAGCATTTCTCCAACAAGATGAAAGACACCAACAACAACAGTCATCAAGGTAATTCCATACTTCACAATGATCAAGAAAATGTAAACAAATTTGGTCAAAGCCTAAACAAAACCAAGAAATGAAAAATTTTCATTTTTCAGATCTTTACGTGATTTTTCAGATATATTTTAGCATATATACATGATTATATGTGAAGCAACACATATATACGCTAGTTTCTTTGGAAGAAACTATGCATGTTTGCAACTGTCTATAATAATAAAAAAAGCGTATAATAAGAAAACTAAGGGGAAACAAAAACAAATTTGAAAGATCAGGTTGAATGACCAAATTACCCAAGACTTAAGAAAATTGGAAAAAACCAAGAAATAACAAATTTAACCCAGATCAAAGAAAAGCAACCCTTCTAGGAAATACTTGATGGTATTCCCCAATGTAGTCGCCAATTTTGATGATGGGAAAAGTTCCCTAAGTCATGGGTTGAAAGCCTCAACAGACCAAGATAAAACAATCAACAAAAAACAGTCAATCAAGCATTTCAAACATTCAAATTATCAAAGTTGGACTTAGAGACATACCCGAGGGTTCTATGTTTGATGATGTTCCCGTAGGGTCCAAACCCTCTGCTTCCTCCAAGATATCCAGACCTGCAAATCAATCATAATATATAAATCAAAGCGCATGCATAACGATATGTTATATCATCATATATAACAATTGAAACTATCATTCATAAGATGACAAGATATATTGGGAACAAGACATGAGCTTATTTATTGATAAAAAATAGTACGTACATGATAGATACAACCTGATCCATGCCAAAGGCACTGATGAAGCCCTCCTTTGGATCCGTCCAGCCCAAGCCACGAAGACAACCTCTCTAATAGGTGCAAGAATATGCTAGATAAGGAGACTTAGCATCTCTGCAAAGGAAACCATGGTTTCCCAAAGATTGGGAGTGTATGAGGCATTGTAAAAGAATACTTGATCTGGGGGAAATTGAGTATAATGTCAATATCTCTTTTTTCTTATCCATTAGGCCTACCTAAGAGGTGTATATATACCACCTCAAATTGGTTATTTCAATTAGGCCACGAGCTCCTATAGGTGGGCTTGGTAAAACTCGTAAACTTGGCCCAAAAAATAGCATTTTATTTTATTTTTTCATATCTAAAATTGTATATGTAGGTATAATGTTCCGGGACCTGCGTATGTAAGCATTTTTGTGTGGGCAGAGTCATGTATGGAATTTGAAATATAGGTTTTTAGTATAAAGTTAAGTTTCCAGGGGTAAAGGGACTGCCCAGGGCCATAAAAGAGCATCAAGTCTACAAGAATGTTGAATCATGCTATAACACCCTTTCTTGGGACAAGAAATTCTAGGCATATCTACATCGATGGTTGTTATCTACCCTCTATTATAAGTTTGGGTGACTCCTTTGAGCCTACAATACTCACATTGCATGCCACAATGCTTTTCGACACATATTACAACCACTCAGTGGCCACGTGCACACATATATGTATGCAAACATTCTTTTGCACAACAAGCAAAAACGTAGCAACAAGTATGGCTCCTAACCCTATGAGGTTCATATCAAAGATGCATAGAAAATATAAAATCTTGTATGAATTGTGGGGTGTAAAATCAATTCATCCATACTTCAAGAGGATGTGTTTTACATAACACATAATACATACCTATTGGTCTGGGTCTGAGTAAAATGGAAGTACATACCCAATTATTTGGTGGAGGAAATCCTCAACATTATCTCATTGCAACATGAACAATGTCAATGCAAGTTGTCATCAATGTAACTCATCACACTATAACAAGAAGAAGTTATCATGCTAAATATTATTGAAATTAAACCAATATTCTTATAGATTATTCCAATGCCTTTAAACATCACATAATATGTTAATCAATTTTGTATTAATAATAACACAATCATGAATTTTATACAACAACACAATTTCAAACTAGAAATGTATCACACATTTATTGTCAAAGAAAATACATAAGAAACACTTATCTTGTAAATATTTGGGCAACTAAGTCTGGGATTAGGAACCTTCACCCAACCGTAGATAGTTGCAACTAGTTCTCTCTTGCAGTTATCAGCCCCGAGCCAGATTCCAGAGTCTGGGGGGTCTTTTTCTCAAGGGATGAACCAAAACCTTTAGTTACTCAAGGGACTCTAGAGATCTATCCACCTCCACCCTTCAACTGAGTTGCAAGTAACAAGTGTACAAGGAATTGAGATACTCATTGTCTCCACCCTCTGACTGAATTGCAATCAATTATTGCACAAGGAATCCAGAGGCTCACCATCTCCACCGTTCAAACTCAACATCATGGTTCCACCTAGCTTCGGGGATTCTAGTCCCACAACCAATCAAATACACAACAAAGAAGCCATCCAAGATACCTCCAGGAAATTCCATAGGAATAATTCCTCCATCCCAACCATTCAAAAATTTCTGAGAATCACCATATCCACCCTCTAGTTAATAGGGACTTGAGAGGAAATTTTTTCCCCACCTGGGATGATCTCCTTCCTAACTTCTTTCCAACCAAAAATTATCTCCCTACTCTTTTGCGTTAATTTTCCTTCTGATCTCCTTGAGGAAGATTCTCGAGCTTTTCTTTTGTCTCTCTTCTTATTTCAACGTTTCTCTCCTTGACTGTATTTGTTCTCCTCCTCTCTTATGTTTTTCCCCTTTCCCTATCTTTGCAATTATGTTCCCCCTCTTGTCCACCATGGTTCTTCCCATGTTGTCTGACAATCTCTACAAGACCTTCCTAGCCTGTGGGGTTGTGCCATGTATCCCCACCCCCTTTTCTATTGACTGCAGTCCAACAAACCTCTTGGCTTGCATGCTTTGGGCATCCTCTCCTCAAAGACATTGCCATCTCATTTTTTTTGTCCTCCTTTGAGTGCATTTTCCATCAAGGAATCATGGCCCATGTCCTCTTTTCCAACCTCCTCTTTAATGGTATGCTCCAATTTAACTGGAATGCATAAATACAACCCTCCTTAGTTATCATAACAATTAAAACCCCAAGCAATTACTCTCCTCAGTCTCTGGAATTCATGTCTCATAACTCAACCCATATTTATTTTATAAAAGTATTTATATTGCAGACATAGGTGCAAGAAATTGACGTTGTCACAATACCTATAATAAAATGAGACCATGAAAGATTCTAACTTACATAACAATAGAAATGTAACCACTCGATATCTAGGGCTTGATAAGAGGTTTTAGGTTTAACATGGGGCTTTTATAGGGGTTAACATGCCTCTCCCTTTCAAAGAATTGTTTTCCTCAACACTTGACTATTTGTGGTGTTCTACATGAAAAAATTATCTTCCCACGTCGCCTCTTCTACTTGTAAGTTCTTCCATTTGATAAGGTGCTCAATAATTTCTCGATTTTCCAATTATTCAATCCTTGTTTTTAGGTTTGTTTTTGTTTCTAGTTTGATTTTCCCTTCTTCGTTATTGTCTTGTGAAATTTTGTGGATTGAGATATTTTTGCCAACAACCTTCTTCAAGAAAGAAAAATGGAAGATTAGACACACATGTGAAGATGGAGGAAATTCTAATATGTAATCCATAATTGCAATCATTTGCAAAGCCTTATAGGGTCCATAATATCTCGATGCCAATTTATTGTTAATTTTTTGTTGGTTGAGGGACATATATTTATATGGTTGTAGTCTCAAAATTCCCAATCCTCAACTTCATATTCTCTTCCACTACAACACTAATATGCTTGTTGTTTCATCCTATTTTGTGTTATAACCAAGTTGTCCTTCAACGGTTTGAGGACCTCTGGTTGGTATCATATGTGGACCTCTACTGCTTGAACCTTTAGAGTCTTATTGATGTGATAGATGGAGGATGGTATTTATAAATTGCCATAAATGGTGACATTTTTCATGAACTATCAAAGGATGTGTTGTACAACCATTCTGCTTAGGGAAACCATCTAACCCATTATGTCTATTTATTAGATGCAAAACAAAGTAGATATCCTTCTAAACATTTATACACAATCTCAAATTTTCCATTAGATTTTGGATGGTGAGATAAGTTGTGAGCCAATCAAGCACCCAACTAAGAAAATAAACCAAGTCAAAAGTTTCTCATAAAAAATGGATCTCTATCACTTATAAGAATCTTCGATATTCCATGTAGCTTTTGGACTATTTCCATTATACTTGCTTTAAAAGGATGAGGAAGAGAGCAAAATGGGGCATACTTTGTCTTTAGATGTACCACTACCATAATGCTACTCCTTCATTTTGATTTAGATAAACCTATAAGAAAATCTATTGATACTTCTTCCCAACACTAGCTTGTATGGCTAATGGTTGTATGAACCCTAAGGTCTCAACTATATCTTCCTTATTTTGTTGGCATACTACAGATTCAACCACAAAGTTTTTCACAACTTCTTTAAAATATTCCCAAATAATATTTTTCTTGATCCTATAGTATATCTTCAAGAACCTTGAATGTCCTCCTACAAGAGAAGTGTATATTTCCAAAAGAAACTTCTATTTGAGTTAATAAATTTTACATAAATAAAAGTAAGCTTGGCACCACAATAACTCATTCTTCCACATAAAATATTAAAAGAAAAATAATCATATAAATTATTATTTTATAATAAGAAAAATTGATTTATATAATTATATAAAATTTAACAAATCATATATGTATATAAATAATGGATCTAGTTATTAAAAATATATCTTCTTTTTTCTTTCAATTCATTCACATTATTTCTCTTTACATAAACTTTACTAATTAATTATGTATAATCAAATTATCGATTCTATAATTATTCCTTTTCAAGAAAATATTTTAACATATTAAAATTTTGCTCATCCCTTTCCAAGTAGCCCCTTCTAAATATTTTAACATATTGGTTGTTCATCGTGCATGTGTGTGTGTGTGTGTATAGATATCATTACGTTAATTATTTTATATTTGTACATATCAACATTTAATAAAAGCTTTTGCACATTTTCTTAAAAAAAATTCAAAGGATATTTATCTTATTCTACAATCCAAATTTCCTTCAAAACCACCAATGATTCTTCTGCTGCATTTACAGGGCCAATGTCATCTACCAAATATGTTCTGTAACAGACAAGCATAGAGTGCAGGACAGATAAAATCTCAACTTTAGTACAATTATCAATGTTCCATGAATAGGTGGAACTGGAAGACCAATCTTTGTGGTATTCTGACTTCATGAGATCCCTGCGATCTGGTGTAGGATTCCATGTGGTATTAAAGAAAATAGTCATATTTTTGGATTTTTCTCTGAAATGTTCATACCCTTTTGTCTGTACACCTAGGGTTAAACATTTCAGGATATGGGGTTGAGATAATGAAATAGAAAAATCAGGATACGCATCATATTGTACAGGACCATTGGAAAGACTGGTCTCTATGCCTGTAATGAGGGCTTTGGAAAATATTGTCCATCAATTATCAAGCAGGGCCGAGAAAACATAGGTGCGTTGGCCTTTTCTATGCAGATCATTAAGACCGATCCTTACCATCCCCAGATGGACATACTGATAACCACTTTTCAAGGTTGCTTTAAAGTGACGCTCTTCTAGGAGTGGGACAGTCATCATTATATTGAAGTTTAAATCTGTTTGAACTGCTTTCTCACGGATTTTTATTTGACTCAAGGCTTTTAAATGAAAAGGAGATATACCTCTATAAACTTCAGTAAGGGATACTGGAGGTAATTTCCAATTCACTATCAGGTTTAACTCTTCTTGTTCAATAGAAGCAGAATTTCTAGAAGTTGATTCAGAATGCCATAAACCTTCTAATCCTGATCTTAAGTCTTCTTCTGTTTGAACATCTTTAAAATGTTTTGAACCAAACATACCCTTTGAGCTAGGATGAGAAGTACTACTTGAAGCATCCATTTTACAGAAAGATGGAGTAATATGGATAATACCCGGATTTGATCTGCACGATGAGATCAAGAAGTATTGTGGCTTTCTGCTGTAGGAGAGATTGCAGCTTCCTCGATTCGAATTCTACACCGAACGTCTTCAACACCCTTCAAATGCCATCCTCGGCAAACACAGGCTACAAACGCTATTCACGCCCTCGACAAACTCGCAATCCACTCAAACAATATCTCACAGACAACATCCATTCATACAATAACTTGGCTCTGACACCATTTCAACAAGATCATTTCACAGATATCATTTCACACAACAAGATTGCGGAAAAACAGGTATTTTACTTATATAAGGATGTTCTCATACATAAGGAAATTCTTTTTCCTTAGATTGACTGCTGCAACATTTAGTAGATATAAGTTAGCCGAAGAATAACAAATCACATTTCAACAAGATCATTTCACAGATATCATTTCACACAGCAAGATTGCGGAAAAATAGATATTTTATTTATATAAGGATGTTCTCATACATAAGGAAATTCTTTTTCCTCAGATTGACTGCTACATCATTTAGTAGATATAAGTTAGCCGAAGCATAACAAATCTATAAGCTACCTAGCATGCAAGAAGATTGAGTCCAAAAGATTTATGTCCCAACTATCAGACTTCTCTAATGATCCAGCCACTTTAGGTTCACACCAGCGTCAAGCATTGATGCACAGGCTTATCGAATCACCTATAGACTTTGAACTCAGCTCGTGGTGCAAGCAGATCAGATAGATTGTCCGCAGATGTAGAGCAGGAGCGAAATTTGACTCAAACTCTATGATTCCCAATACCTAATCCTCCGAATGAATCTTACTTCACAGCCTTCAATTATTTATAAGGCTGGAAGGGAAAAAACATCCGTGAATCCACTTTGTACAGACTGATGACTCAAAAGATAATTTACCAAAAGCTAGATTCGGGCATGGGACGACTGTCCCATGCTATCTCGTCCCTTCTCCATTTACGGATAGCTAGTGGCATGTGGGGACCGAATCTATGACACAAAATGATAGCTAAAGAATAGAAAGAAGAGATACATAGATCTCATTATTTTACTAAAGATTACACTGTGGATATTCCATAGCAAGGGAATCCACGAAAGATTTTCCAACACCATCGTCGGTTGGAAAGACTACACCTTTAGAGTACAAAGTACTCTATCTAGGGATGAGAATAGTGTTGATAGCCAAATCTTTCAATCAAGAAATTATTGAAGTACTGCACGGGGACTTCTTTCTCGGTTTCCAAAACTTGAAGATTATGTCGGTCAAGTGGCTCCAAGAAACTGAGATTAAGGAAAGGATTTGTGTTGGGATCAATTTGCTCGTGAAAGCCATCATAACTTGTATTGTTGGAGATGATGCTTACTTTGTAGTGATTTGTTACGAACCATCATACATGGCCACATCTTCGCATGCTTTGAAGAAAAGACAGGTCTTCAGTATTTGCTATGTTTTCAACAGATTTGTATACTATTCCATTCATGTGGGCTCTGGGTTCACTGAATCCCGGAATCTTGAGCATGTGAAGAGATTATGGCTTTATTACAAGTGCTGACAGCCCGTAAATCTTCCACCATTCAAAGAACCAGTCTGGAGTGGGGTCATTCTGTTCTAATGCTTCTACCGTCATTCCTTCAAAATCAAAGTTGAACTGCATACAATAAAACAAGTTAGAAGCATAGTTCTGTAAATTCATATCTTCAAAAAATGCATCTCTCTACCTGTCCGTATCATTATCTTCTATGTGAAAGTGGTTGCCAAATCTTCTGACGGTAATGTGGCAACTTTCAATGCAATCTTCATCATCATCTCTTTTTTGCAAAAGATACATTATACTACCAATTTGCTCTAGGTAGTCCAATGCTTCTATGGCTTCAATATTCATTTGGTCTTGCATTGTTTCTGTCCATAAATAAGGAATCCCAATTCTGTGCCTGATCTCCTTGATAGGATACCAAGATTCATCATGAACCAACAATGGGGTTTCCAACTCATATCTTGTCCATCTTGTAGGGGTTTCAATTTCAACATGATCTTCATTTCTTCTAATGAAATTGCAATTTAGAGATAAGACTGAGTATGCTAACAAAAATTCTCGGCTGAGCATATCAGAAAAACAATTTTTATCTCCAGATATAAATTCTATTTCAAAAGTGTATTGGCTCAATTGCATGACCCATCGGACCATGGCTGCATATTCAAAATCACACTTTTGAATAGCATACTTCAAAGCTTGGCAATCTGTTCTAACTATGAATTTTGTATATATTACAAAATCTTTGAATTTTGCTATCCCCAAACAGACTGATCTTAATTCCTTTTTCATACTGGACCAATTTAGCTGATTTTTGGCCCACAAACCTAATGCATATTGACAGATTTCCATTTCTTTTTTGCTACTGGGGTTCCATTGACATAGGACTACTCCCCAACCTTCATGGCTAGCATCGGTCATAAATATTTTCTCCCAATCTTCTCTGATAGGAGAAAGAGGCTGAATATTTCTCACCTTTTCTTTTATTCTTTTGACTTCTTGAGTGCAGTCATCATTCCATGGAATTGGAATCTTTTGAAGCTGTTTGTTTAAAATCTTTCTTTCCTGTGCAAAATGCTTCAAAAACTTGGAAATATAGTTCAAAATTTCCAAAAACCTTTGTAACTGTGTTTTATCTTTGATTTCATCTGGAAAGTGGTCTACAAAATTTAGGCTCCTTTGGATGACACTATATGACCCATACTGGATATTGTAACCCAAGAAATCAATCATTGGCCTAAACAATTTCATTTTTTATTCTGATAATACAATACCCATTTCCTTGATTCTGTGCAAGAACAACTTCAAGTGTTTGATGTGGTCATGGATTTTATCAGAATGAATTAATAAATCATCAATATAATTTTTCAAGAATTCCTCCATCACTTCAAAAGTTTCATCCATTATCCTCTGGAATGTCGAAGGAGCATTGATTAATCCAAAGGGCATTATGTTCCATTCATAATGTCCTTGAGGCACAGAGAATGCAGTCTTCCATTTGTCTTCTTCTTTGATCCCGACTTGCCAAAATCCAGATTTTAAATCAAATTTGGAAAAAAAAAATGATTTGGATATCTGAGCAAGAATGGAAGATGGCTTTGGTAGAGGATATGCATCATAATCAAGAATAGCATTGAGAGGTTTATAATTTATGAGTAATCTTGGCTTACCTCTGGCTATTTTTGCAAGTTTATTGACATAAAAGGAAAAGCATGCATTAGGACTCTTACTTTTCCTGATAAGTCCTTTCTTCAGCAAATATCGGATTTCTTCTTTGCATAATTTAAGCTGTTCTTCATTCATTGCAACAGCTTTTGATCTTCTTAGTTTACCACTGAAATCCTTCTTAAGTGGAATTTCCACTTCATACTTATGCACATGCCAAAATGCATTAGGATCATCTGAACAACATTCCTTGAATTTAACAGTGAGGTCTGCTATCTCTCTTGCATACTTGTTGTTGTCCAGGTGCTCTTCTGTCTTCAGAATTTCCCTTTTTATCTCCATCTTTGCTAACAAATTTTCCATCCTTTCTATCCTCTTTAGCCGATTTGGAGAATTTGAATTTATGAATGGGAAAAATATTTCTTTGTTTCCTAAGCTGACAAAATAACCATACCTGTTGCTAGCGCTGTCTAGCTTAGCTCCATGTTTACTGAAATTTTGAAAAAATGGAGTTCCAAGATACATGGCACAGTCCATTCCTACAACAATAGGGAAAACTATATGAACTCCTATGTCTTCTGTGAGCAACACATCAATGTTTGCCTCATGCTTTGTATAGATATCACCACTGGCTGTAGTGACCTTTGGGCATGATGTTGGCCTTCGAAGATGCATGATAACAACTGTGTCAATGACTATATTTAATCAAGAGCCAGTATCCATAAGGATTTTCCATTATTCAAAATGTTCTGTTATCCTTACTTTCATTCTTATAGAGTACATAACATCTCGATTCAAGATATTGCATCCAAAGCTTAGTCCATGTTCTTCCTTTTCTCCATTTGAATCATCATTCTGGTTGATTTGGGAAGAAATAGGATTATGATGGAAGGTCCAATTTTCTTCTTTTCCAGATATAGGAGGTTGTCTAGAAGTAGAAGCTCCTACTGCACATGCATTCATTATTTTTACATCCAAGTCTCTGTGGTTCTCTATACAAAGTCTTCTATTCTCTTTTACAGTCTTTCTCGGTTCCTTTATTGCCTGATGAATACTAGGCAATGTTTGTGGTAGATTTTCTCCAAATTCTTCATTTCTAAACTACTTGGTTAAAGCATCTACTAAGAAAAGGCTGGAAGGGGGTACATACCCTTTATTTGGAGATTTCTTTGAATTTGATGACAAATTATTCAAATGATCCATCAACAAATTTTTGTACATTTCTTTTATTTGTGGATCAGTGGTTGCCTGCATCTGTACAAAAAGATTTTGACTTGTTTCATCATTGTCTGTTTTCATCATTCTAACTATGTTGCAGTTGCAAACATTTGGATCACTGCAATCACATTCTTTGCATTTTGTACAATGAGGATCTTTGCAAGGCTCCTCATCAGAAGAATCATCAGAATACACATAATTCAATTCATCATCAAAATCTGTGTCAGAAGATAAAAGTTCATCACAACTAATCAGAAGATCAAAGAAATTTATCTTTCCTTTCTTATTTCTGTATTGCACTTTCTTCTTTGATTTATCCTTTTTCTTTTCAGGGAAATTTGGAGTTGTATGGCCTTCTTTATTGCAATTGTAACATATAATTTCTTTTCCTTTAGAAAACATTTTTGTATGTTTGTATGCTTTTTTCTTGTAATGTTTTCTTTCTTTTGTTTGGGAAGGCTGGGAATTCTTTCAGGAGAATGTATGTTTTTTTCTCCGTTTCTGCCCCTCTGAATTTCCTGCCTTTCCAAGGTTCCATTGTTTGTAGAGCTGTTGATAACCATGAGGTTTATTTGGATTTGTGGCAGATCTTGCAATCTTCATTTGAGTGCACAGTTCTACTATGATAGCCTTAACGACTTGTCTGATAATACCAAATTTGTAGTCTCCAATTTTTCCGAGTAGTTTATTGACAATAGCAGAGGAAACCCATTGAGGGAGAGAGGCTACAAAGATCTCTTTCCACTTTGTCTCAAGAACAAGGTCAAGAGACAAAGTGTGTAGGCGATGAAGAAACTCATTGAAATATTCATCAAAATGTTGCATGTTATGCAGCTTCATGGCCAACAGGGTGATGGTGGTGATATCATCTGTAATCTGGGCAAAAACTAATGAAGTTTACAGTAATCCCATACAAGAGTTGCCCTATCATATTACTGACAGGAAAATGGGTTACTGGATCCATATAAGTTGTGCCATCTTCATTTAGTATGAGAGATTGTTCCCAATATGGGAGGAGATTTGGATCCTTGCGAGTTTTTGCTTTTAGCCAAGAATCCAAATTTCCTTCAAAACCACCAATGATTCTTGTGGTTGCATTTACAGGGCCAATGTCATCTGCCAAATATGTTCTGTAACAGAGAAGCATAGAGTGCAGGATAGATAAAATCTTAACTTCAGTACAATTATCAATGTTCCATGAATAGGTGGAACTGGCATACCAATCTTTGTGGTATTCTGACTTCATGAGATCCCTGCGATCTGGTGTAGGATTCCATGTGGTATCCCATTGGGATTTGGAGGAAGTAGCATTTATTTGATGCTCATATTTTTCTTCAGATTGTCGAATACCAAATTGTTCTTTTTCTTCAGCAAAAAAATTGTTGATACAGTTCTCTAGAGCTTCCAAACCTGGAGGTAAGTCAATTTTATGCAGACTGGTATCAATATCATCTTCATTTTCATGTTTGGATGATTCTCGAAACGTAAAACTTGAAATACTTCCTTTAGAAGTTTCTTCAGGCTCTTTTGATTTAGTAGGATTAGGTACAGGGCCGAAAAAGCTTGGATTTGCAAATAGGAATATGGATGTGTAGAATTAGGAGGTGGAAAGTTGATAGAACTGGGAGCCTTAATAAGACTTTCCATTGTAGGAGTAATATGATATGGAACAAAACTTTTAGGATCTGAAAATAAGGTAGTAGATTTATAAGCTTTTGCACTAGGCTTCTTCTTCAACAAATCTACACCTTTTGAGACTTCTGGAACCTGTTTCTTTACAATGTCAAGACTTGTTTTGACTCTGACAATTTCTTGTCCATGGGCAATTGCAGCCTCATGGATCTTTTTCTCTGTTTGCAGAGAAAGTTTATCCAAACTCTGTGCAATAGTATGGTCATTTTCAGAAAGAGTCTTAACACTGTCATTCAGGAAAACAGTATTATAATCTTGTTTCTACAGAATCCTACCAAGCATCAATTTCATTTCAGAACATGCAGCATCCAGACAATCAAATCTAGTCTTGACAAATTTCTCTAGACTAGATAAAGCTAGATTTTTCCAATTTGTAGCAGCTATGGAATCTTTGGTTGCTAAAGAATGATCATCAGGATGAGATGGAATCAATTTGTACAATTTCCCATCCTGACTTCTAACTACAAAATTTTTCCAAGGTGGGAATTCAATCTTTGTTTCAAAGGCAGAGCCATCAAGGAGTTCCCACTTATGTTTATTCGGAGTCATGACTTTCATCATATTTACATGTAGCCGAGAACACACATTTATGATCAATTCCTCTCCTTTTTCTCTTACTGTTATCAGGGTTCTTGGAATGTTTGGCTTGGCTAACATACTTTGAATTTTGGAATGAAAGACTGGTGCTTTTAATGGAGGAGGAACCACTACCGGATTTCCTTTCATCTTTTCTTCTACAAATTTCTCGCTATCATTAATCCTTTTTTGTTTTGCTTGATTTCTAAATTGCTTCATCAAGGATTGTTCTATTTGATTAGCAAAGGGATAGTACCATTCATAAAATTAAATCCATTGATTTTGTATTTTCATCCATTCCTTCCATTTTTCACTATTTTGTTGGCTAAACTGTGCTCTGTCCTTTTTGTCTAGAAGGCGAACTTCTTGCATATACAAATGTTCTTTTTCATGTGTATATATATCCCAAGTGAACATTTTCTTTTTCCAACAATCTTCTGGGTCATATGGGCCAATTCCCTTGAATATTTTAAGGAAGGCAATTATCTCAGAATCAGAAGGGATCTCTACTGATTTTGGGATTTTATCTATAGGATTTCTTCTGTATGAAGGAATAGGTGAAGCATCAATGTATCCTAGACCAAAATGAGAAGAACCAGAGACAGTATGTACAAGTAGTTCTTCTTGCGGATTAGAAAAGGAAACATGTTTATATTTTTCAACAAATGACTCAAACTTAGAAGGTGGAGTGAACTTGATCATATTGATTCTTTGAGAGCTTGAAGGTTCACCATGAGGAGTCGGAGGATCTGATGAAAACTGGCAAAAAAATTTTGTACAATGGGGGTGATCACAAACTGAACTGAAAACTAGGTTCATATTTACAGAGGGTTGAGTGAATAATTTCCGGAGTGACTCATAATTTTCGAGGGTTGTAAGGGACTATCAACTCCCACTTAATACCAACTTCTTTGAAAAAGGTAGTGAGTTCCTTGGAAGTATATTCTCCTCCATTATCTTGTTGAAAATAATACTGAGAGGGGGGGGGGGGGGATCAGTGTTATCTAGTCCTTTTAACAATTCTTCCTTATTTATACTTTGAATTATTTTTGCATATCAGTACTATAAAACAATGAGCATGAACAAGGAAAACAGACAATCACATCAAAGAACACCAGATATAAGGTGGAAACCCAATGTGGGTGAAAACCACCTGGCTGCAATATGTCTCTATCTTCTTTCAAATTAGAAACTCCTTTTACAATGGTCTTGTACTGGTGCAGTCCTTTACCAGTATGTAGGCTGCAACCTGCAGAGAGCTACAACTCTCTCTCGTTTTCCAGTCTCTCCTGGAAGGGAGCTACAACGGCCTACTTCTTTTCTTTCAAGGACCACTTTTCATAAATTTTCAAACTGGATCCATAAATATCAAATGATCATCAAGTACCAGTAAGTCACCCAGATAACCAGATCCACAATAATAGAAAACTGAACCCAGAACACCTTCTGTGGCGTGTCCTGCGGTGCCTCCTGCGGCGTCTCTTGCGGTGCCTCCTGCGGCATCTCCTGCGGTGCCTCCTGTGGCGTCTCCTGTGGCGCCTCCTGCGGCGCCTCCTACGGCGC
>APFE031724321.1:0-12366 GCA_000404065.3 Pinus taeda
GGGGGGTTTGAGTGGGGTCAGTAGCCCCCTTCTACAGGGTTCAGGGCAGCGCCCCAAGGAAATTTTTTTGGACCCTATATTAGGTTGGGCGGACCTACCTATGGTTTTGTGCATGGTTTTTCGCACATGGTTTTGGACGTGATGGTTTTCGGTCCATGGTTTTGGACACGATGGTTTCGGTCCATGGTATTGGATGCTTCAGCATGTATAAATATGTATCTAACATTGAAAGGAACATAATGAAAAATCAAAATTGTAGCCTCGGTTGTGGGATCCAAGGGAAAATATCTATGTATATGTGTTTTGTGTGTTATTCTCTTGCATTGTTTATTTTCTTTGTTTTAGAATTCGTATGCAGGTAATTTCTGTACGGGGTTAAAACCTACATGTTTTTTCATATCTTTTTGGTTCACTAGAATTAATAAGAAATACATAATATAATTCAAGAGGGTATCACTCATGGGGTTTACTTATCCTTGTAGATCTTCTAACTCCATTTTTAGGTGTTTGATGTGCCTGTTGCTGTTGTGGTTGTAATTGTTGTTGTGGTTGCTGATCATTATATTTTTTAGACACCTTTATTTTTCCTGTGATCTCATCAAGCACTGTGTATTCTTTGTTTTCCTTTTCTTGTTTCTTTCCCTCCATCTGATCCTTATATAAGAACTTTTAATTGAATATGACATCTATTCTTCTAATGATTTTGATTTTCATAATCATATAAGCGATAACCAAAAACATTAACACCATATCCCATAAAGGTACATTTATTTGATTTTTCCTCATTCTTTTCGCTATTTTCTTTATTAATGTGGACAAAGCCTTCACAACCAAAAGAACCCATTAAGACTTCAACTCACGTTTCAATAAGCTATTGAATAAAATACCTACATCATCCAAGCCTAGCGAGGAGGTCCGAAATGAATGGTACATTTCTACTCTACCTTCAAACACAACCATCTTCATTGATAGAGTTGCCAAACCAACGTTAGTAGAAAATATGAAAGAAGCAATAGTTGTTGAAAAATGTATCTTGGTCATAGAAAAGAAAAATGCATTATAGGAAAGAAAATCCAAGAAAGTAACTTTTAGATATGAATCAAAGAAGAAAGTAACCAAAGATACATATGACACGGAAGGCCTACAAAAATTTCTTAAAACTGTGTCCAATGAAATGGTAGAGATTAAAAAACAGGTAGCTGAAACTTCATCAAAAAAACCATTTAGGAATTTTAAGAGAAATCAACCAACTGATCCTAAACCCCTAAATGCTATATCAAATGCAAAATCTGATTTAGATGATGATGAAGAAGAATATACTGTTTTATCAACTGAAGAAACAGAGGAAGAAGAAATAGTTGAATGTCATGGAATGTGGGATTTTATTCTACCCAACTCTAATAACGAAAGTGAATAGGAAGCCCTACCAGTAAACACGAGAAGTAAGAGTATCATAGAACCTAATTAGTTAAATCAAAAGAAGAAAAACTCAAATCCTATAGCTAAAGAGACAACTCCTGCAAAGAAAACTCCAATTTCATCTCCCCAAACAAAACCATCTTCATCCAATCCTCCATCATCATCAAAAACTCTAGTAGTTACATATTCTATGGATTATAACATAGTTCAAGATATGAAGAAGACTCGAGAAAACATTTCTCTGCATGAACTTAGCAAGCTCAAACATCAACAAGAGTTGTTACTTAAGGAATTAAATGCAGTACCTTCTTCTCCTCTTCCAACTAGTGTATTATCCAAGGCTTCCAGAGGAGCGGGTAGGCTACCATATGATAAGTTAGATTCCACCGATGCCATTTTAATTGGAGCTAGATCAAATTCTCATACCCCTCCTTTTCTTTTAACTTATGAGATGTACAATAGAAATTTGCATAACTCCTTGATTGATTCAAAGGCTTCATCAAATATAATGCCAGCATTAGTTTTCTCCAAATTAAATATTGAACCCCATAAGTCTGCAGTTCATATTGTTCAATTAGATCAAGCTAAGGTTCAAGTTTTAGGAGAAATAAATTCAGTTATTATTAGATTATCTGCTAATCCAAGGGTTGTTCGAATAATTGACATATTGATTGCCGACATCCCTGAGTTTTATGGTTTAATTCTTAGCAGAGATTGGTCTGAAAAACTTCATGGTTATATTTCAACTTATTGGTCTCACATGTGGATTCCTTATAATGGGAAGCTAAATCAAATCAAAATTGACCGTGAAAAACACTTTACTCACATAGTAACAGAATTTGAAGAAGATATTGAACCAGTAGCCTTCAATAATAATATTCTTGGAAACTATTTGGCTGAATCATTTTTTGGGAACTTCAATGCTCAACAATCACCTTTTTTAGTTAGTAATGTCACATCGCAAGTTGAGAATTTTTCACAGACTGATACTTCTAAATGTGTTAATATTGTAGTTAAACTTGTAGATAAACCTGTAGATAAGCTTTTATTTTTGTCCTTGTATTTTGATGGATCTAAATCTAATGACGGTGCAGGAGCATGATGTATTTTAGTCAGTCTTGAAAGAGAAAAGACAATGTTATCATGCAGGGTAGAATTTGCGTGTACCAATAATACTGTAGAATATGAAGCATTGGTTCAAGGTCTATATAAAGAAATAGGCCTGAATGTCCAATATCTGAAAGTATTTGGTGATTCCGAAATTGTCATTAAACAAGTGAGAAATACTATTCACTGTCTTTGAGACATCTGAAACATTATCAATCACTTGTTCAAGATCTTATATCTCATTTTCTGGCATTTGATATCTCTCATATTCTTAGATCACAGAATGCAGCGGCAGATCTCCTGGCTAATGTAGCTTCTAAGCTCCTTCCATATGAGGATTATAGTCCAGATAGATTTTCCATTGAGTTAATTTTTAAACCATCCATCCCAGATAATGTCACCAATTGGCGTGTGTGCAATCATGATGAGGATATCTTAAATTTCTTGACATCTGAAGGATCTTATGACGACCAAATCATCGATGAAAGAGATCATGATCTTGAATTAAAGCAGAAACTCAATGAAAATCATATTCCTAAATCTGTGGTTAAATTGGAAGATCTTTATGATATTAAGGATAGATTTAATAAGGTAGCTTGTGGGGCTTTGGATTGGTGGTGAATGGGTGCATTATTAAGGCACTCCATGTGATAGGTCATAGGTTCAAATCCCCCATGGGTCTTACCTACCAAAAAAAAGGATAGATTCAAAAAGGTCACTAATTCAAAGCTTCAAAGTTCAAATTTAAGGTTTGAATTAGTAAACCTTGGTACCAATGCCAAATCACAAAATGTCAATCTAGGACTTGGACTTTCACATGAAGAAATATTTGCTTTCATCCGAATATTGAAAAAATATAAAAATGTTTTTGCTTGGAATTATGAGGATCTGAAGACTTATGATACCTTTATTATTCAACATACAATTCCAATGATTTCTGATGAGAAACCTGTACAATAGAAATTAAGGAAAATTCACCCTAATATTGACAATCAAATCAAAGTAGAGTTGAATAAACTCCTTAAAGCCAAAATAATTTTTCCTGTCAGAAATTCGAAATGGGTCTCAAAATTGGTACCTGTTAGGAAAAAGAATGGCGATATTAGGATTTGCATAGATTTAGAAATCTGAACAAAGCATGTCAAAAGGATAATTTCCCATTACCAATAATGGAGCAGATACTACAATTAGTAGCTGGCTCAAAATTAATGTCTTTTCTTGATGGTTTTTTAGGATATAATCAGATCCTGGTACATCCAGATGATAGATTAAAGACTACATTCAGAACCAAATGGGGAACATACGCTTATTAGAAAATTCCTTTTGGTTTGATAAATGCTAGAGCTACTTTCCAATGAGCCATGGATATAGCTTTCAAAGGTTTGATCAATAAAACGGTTGTTGTTTACTTGGATGACATATCTGTCTATTCTAAGAAAAAGAGCAACCATTTGCATGATTTAAAGCAAATCTTTGAACAATTAAAAAAGTATGGGATCTCCCTAAATCCTAAAAAATCATTCTTTTCTCTTAATGAAGGTAAACTCTTAGGGTTTATTGTATCCAAAAATGGCATACACATTGATCTTGATAGGATAAAGGAGAATTCTGATATCCCTTTACCACATAATAAGAAATCTATGCAATCATTCTTGGGACAGATAAATATTGTAAAAAGATTTGTTCCTAATTTTTCTCATATTGTTCTACCCTTGCAATCCATGATTAAGAAAAATTCAGTCTTCAAATGGGGACATAACGAAAGAGAAGTTTTGACTCAATCAAACAAGCAATCATTAATGCTTCTACATTGAATACTCCGAATTTTTCTAGTCATTTTGTTTTGTATACTTTGGCCACTCAATCATCTTATGTTGTTGTTTTAACACAAATCAATGATCAGCATGTGGAAGCACCCATATCTTTCTTTAATTCCAATTTGCAGGGTGCAGAGCTTAATTATTCAGAAGTTGAGAAACAAGCATTCATTGTATTTAAGTCTGTTAAACATTTTAGACCTTTTCTCCTGAAAACACATACAAAAGTGATAGTCCCATTCTCTGCAGTGAGGCAATTGCTAATTCAAAGAGAGGTAGAAGAGAAAAGAGCTAACTGGGTAACAACTTTACAAGAATATGACATTGATATTAAACCAACAAAAATTGTTAGAGGACAAGGTTTTTGTAGGTTGCTGGCAAGAGCTTCCAATATACCAGATCATGAAGATTCAGGTAGTACTGGACAAGTGAATGAGATAAGTATGATTGATTCTAAATCTCAATATGCTGATCTGATTTTTTACTTGAAAAATGGATATGCCCCCCTTGAATTCAGCTACAAAAACAAACATGCCCTAAGGTTAAAAGCCAAACACTATGAAATCATTGATGATCTGTAATTCAAAATAAACTATGATTTTGTTATGTTAATATGCCTTGAAAAATCTAAAGCGCAAACGGTTTTACAGGAACTCCATGATGGCCCAGCTGGTGGACACTTTGGAGGAGACACTGTAGCACACAAGATACTGCATGTGGGGTATTATTGGCCAAATTTCTTCAAAGATACCCATGACTATGTGAGGAAATGTAAAGTATGCCAAACTGCTAGTGGGAGATAAAGGAAACCAACCCTCCTTTAGAACCAGTTAATATTGAGAAACCATTCGAGTAGTGGGGGCTTGATATTATAGGAGAGATTGTTCCTCATTCTTCTAACTAGCACAGATACATCCTTACAGCCACATACTACTTCACTAAATGGGTAGAATCAATTCCACTAAAGGTAACAAATTCTGATGCGATTATTGGATTTATTGATCATTTCATCATCACCAGGTTTGGTTTACCTAATGCACTTATCTTTGACAATGCATCTTATTTTTCTGGAAATAGTATAGTCGAATTGGCTCTTAATAGAGGTTTTAAGTTAAAATACTCTGCAAATTACTATCCCCAAGGAAATGGCTTAGCAGAGTCAACTAACAAAAATCTCATAAGGATTAGTAAAAGAACTGTTGATCAAAGCCAAAAGAATTGGCATAAATCTTTAATATTTGCAGTATGGGAAAATCATATAACGCAGAAGGCATCAATAGGTATTTCTCCTTTTAACTTAGTGTATGGGAAAGAAGCTGTTATTCCACCAAATCTAGCCCTCCCATCACTATCCCTAGTACAATTCATTGAAGAAATTCCTTCCTCTATTCAGTTAAGGTTTGATCAAATTCTTAAATTAGATGAGGAAAGAGAAAAAGCTAAGATTACTCATGCTAAACATCAACAAGTCATTAAATCCTCTTTTGATGCAAGTTCAACCGGCTCAAAAACATTACAGATTGGTGATCTCGTTTTGAAATGGGACAAAGCACATGAAGACAAAGGTAAGCGTACAAAATTTCAAAAGATGTGGCTTGGACCATTCTAGATTGTCGAAAAGAAAAGCTCATCAACATTTCTACTACAAGACTTAATAGGAAAGAGAGATTCTCTTCCTGTGAATGGGCTTACCCTAAAGAAATTCTTTCCCTTAGGAGGTAACCCCTTCTTATCTATACATATTTTTACGCAAATTTTGAGTTCTTTCAGAAATAATGTTGTAAATAGTATACCATTGGCTTTTTACTATTGAAATCTCATTGAAACTATGTTGTGAATATCCGCTTTTAAAAAGTAGAAACTTTCAAGGAAATGATTACAGTTTTGGAAACTAGATAAACATCATAAAACTCTAAGATGTTCTTTGAAATTGTGAAATCTTTCAAACCTACAAAACATAGTAAATCATTTTGTGTTTTATCAGTTGAGAAAGGTTATTTAAAAAAAAAAGAGTAAAGACTTTCTACAACTAAGCATCTACATCTCTATAATTGTCATCCAATAACTCTTAAGGAGTCAAAGATTAACCCCATCCACTAGGTTTATGATTTTTTAGAGTGTAATTCTAAAATATATATGATATAAAAAATAAGAGGTCTCATTACGAGCCTGCTTACCATGATCATAGGGAACTAATTAAACTGACATTACCAATACCGCATACCAAAACAGGTTAATGGCTTATAATCATAAGACAAGGGGTCTCATCACGAGCCAGCGTGTTCAGTTCAATTACAACCAGTGAATGGCATTGTCATCTTCTGGCTCCCAAACCAGGGAAATGCCTTTTATTTGGAAAATCAAAAATAAAAAATGAAAATATATATAGAAATATCTTTCTGAATCTATCTTTAAAAGATTATACTCTTAGATGGATGGGATAATGAATAATTGATGGTTAAAAGGTAACCCTATCGAGACTATAGATGTTTGCTGGCAGCAATGGCACTATCTGTGACAAAAGAGTAAATTCAAGCTAAGTTGCAGGAGCCCCCTACTTTATCTTTAACAACCAATCAAGACTTGAAGAAACCAAAAATGTTTTGATTTATAATAAGGGTTTGAAAAAGAGATTGCAAAATTAATGAATTTTTCTTATTTAGAGTAATTTTGTTTATCCAACTAATTTCAAAATAGTTTCCTTTTCCTCAATTGTTTGTACTTGAGAAAGTGTTAGAAATTTCATCATTTTATTCAGAGATAATTGGTTCTTTCAGTGAATTGTCAATTGTTGTGCTATACAACAACCCCCCCCCATTTCAAAATTTTCTTAATCTTATTCTAAGATGCTAAATAGGAAATAGGGGCCCTTTAGTTTGTAAAAAAACAATAAAACCTTTACATAGAAATAAATTTCTTTGTTTCTTGCTTTTTAAATAAAAGTGCTTCAAAAAAAACCCTCTAAAAAAACACGCAATCGCTTAAGGTTAAGGGACATTCAATCTGAATAATCATGTTGCGATGCGAAAGTCTCAATTGTAGAGCCTCTTAAGCAAACCATTGAAAAACATGCGATGCAATAAAACTATCATATTTCACATATCTCAAATTCCAAAGAATATGTTTTAGCGGTCCATTGAAGCAATGCAATGTGATATGTTTCTCACATTTCGCATACGCCGAAAACTTGTGATGCAATATACATTGATCGCATATCACAATCCCAACAGAGACAAGTGTTACTTACCTCGGGGATGCACGATGCGATCTCAAAATATAATAAAATGGTTCAATAATAATAAAGGGAAAACACCATTCGGGCGAGTTAAATGAGGAATTACCCAACTCTATATTCTAGGTCATTACTTATCGCAATCGCGGAAATTCAAAAGACTCTTGGAACATGACACCTATAACTCTCGACTTGTGATATGTGATCGCTTTTTACATATTAAAATAATATATTGAAATCGCTCATCACAAAACTGGAAAGTTCATGGCACACATTCTAATAAGACCTTTGGAAATCTGCAATGTGATCCATTCATTAAGCATTAAATTTTCACATCGTTGGTTATGGCAAAGCATTAAGAACAGTTATGACCGCAGTCCTTCAAGGTTTCATCCTTCATGTTAATATCAAGTTATAATATGAAATATTTCGCATCAAATGCTCCTGTTCTGATTTTCGTCTGTGCTTCTTTCAATACTATCTTTACAAGAATTTAGTTTCTCTGAAAGTTTTATCCTATCACTGTCCTCTATTGCATTTTCCCAGTTTGAATCTGGGAGTATGCAGCCAACCAAAATGTCAAAGAAAGCTCGAAAGAAGAAAGCTCACCTTGTAATGGCAGAAGGACAAGAAAAAATTGTATTGATATCGGATACCACATGTCAAGATCGTGGAAAACTTGCATGGGAAGGCATATATGATAGGTTAGAAATGGAAAAGCCAAAGGTAACTGAGGGACATCAACAACTGATGGACCTGCAGAGTCAGAAAACACACTTGGTGATTTAGCTGGCTCTTTTCTTCATCAAATAGCATCCCACCAAAAGACTTTCCCATATAATGACATGGTAAAATGGGTAATTGAAAGCATCAATATAACGGACAAGACACTCTTCACAGCTGACAGAAGAATGTTTGGATCCTTCAAGCTTGAAGACTTGAAGAAAATGTATCATTTTCTAGAGCCTCAGAAGTACTACAATAAGGCATTCCTTGAAGCTTTCTTGAAGAAAAATAAAATAGAGTTTGACCCCATCAGGAAATGGAGGCATTTCCCTAACAAACACAAGCACAAATCATCCGATATGTATTTTGTGGACTCCCTAGCATCTCCATATTGTTATGTTGCTGCAATGATGTGTAGATTATTTGGAAGCTCCAATTCTGCTAAGTTTTCCATTGAAATGGTTCTGTTGATAGAAGCAGCATTGAACTCTTTTGTAATGGATTGGGCTACTATCCTATCAGACAAAATGGCCATTCAAATACTTGATTATAAGAAAAATAGGTTTGTTACCACCCGAGTTGTTCCCCCATTTTATATGAGTGCCTACATAGTCGATACCATTTGTTTCAATTCTGATTTTCCCATCATGGGATGGAAATGGACTATCCAGGACCCAAGCCCTATCCATGTTTACCATAAATTCTTGTGGCAGAAACAATATAAGAAGCATTTCTACAAAATTTCTCATGGCTTCATCCTAACCCAATTCATTAGCCCATTTTTAATAGACTAGCTCCTCGTTGTCCGAGGACGCTATGATGGATTGTAACCTTCAAAACATAGTAAATCATTTTGTGTTTTATCAGTTGAGAAAGGTTATTTAAAAAAAAAAGAGTAAAGACTTTCTACAACTAAGCATCTACATCTCTATAATTGTCATCCAATAACTCTTAAGGAGTCAAAGATTAACCCCATCCACTAGGTTTATGATTTTTTAGAGTGTAATTCTAAAATATATATGATATAAAAAATAAGAGGTCTCATTACGAGCCTGCTTACCATGATCATAGGGAACTAATTAAACTGACATTACCAATACCGCATACCAAAACAGGTTAATGGCTTATAATCATAAGACAAGGGGTCTCATCACGAGCCAGCGTGTTCAGTTCAATTACAACCAGTGAATGGCATTGTCATCTTCTGGCTCCCAAACCAGGGAAATGCCTTTTATTTGGAAAATCAAAAATAAAAAATGAAAATATATATAGAAATATCTTTCTGAATCTATCTTTAAAAGATTATACTCTTAGATGGATGGGATAATGAATAATTGATGGTTAAAAGGTAACCCTATTGAGACTATAGATGTTTGCTGGTAGCAATGGCACTACCTGTGACAAAAGAGTAAATTCAAGCTAAGTTGCAAGAGCCCCCTACTTTATCTTTAACAACCAATCAAGACTTGAAGAAACCAAAAATGTTTTGATTTATAATAAGGGTTTGAAAAAGAGATTGCAAAATTGATGAATTTTTCTTATTTAGAGTAATTTTGTTTATCCAACTATTTTCAAAATAGTTTCCTTTTCCTCAATTGTTTGTACTTGAGAAAGTGTTAGAAATTTCATCATTTTATTTAGAGATAACTGGTTCTTTCAGTGAATTGTCAATTGTTCTGCTATACAACAACCCCCCTCCCCATTTCAAAATTTTCTTAGTCTTATTCTAAGATGCTAAATAGGAAATAGGGTCCCTTTAGTTTGTAAAAAAACAATAAAACCTTTACATAGAAATAAATTTCTTTGTTTCTTGCTTTTTAACTAAAAGTTCTTCAAAACAACCCTCTAAAAACAACACGCATCGCAAATCACAATTGCTTAAGGTTAAGGGACATTCAATCCGAATAATCGTGTTGCGATGCGAAAGTCTCAATCATAGAGCCTCTTAAGCAAACCATTGACAAACATGCGATGCAATAAAACTATCATATTTCACATATCTCAAATTCCAAAGAGTATGTTTTAGCGGTCCATTGAAACAATGCAATGTGATATGATTCTCACATTTCGCATACCTTGAAAACTTGTGATGCAATATACATTGATCTCATATCACGATCCCAATAGAGACAAGTGTTACTTACCTCAGGGATGCACGATGCGATCTCAAAATATAATAAAATGGTTCAATAATAATAAAGGGAAAACACCATTCGGGCGAGTTAAATGAGGAATTACCCAACTCTATATTCTAGGTCATTACTTATCGCAATCGCGGAAATTCAAAATACTCTTGGAACATGACACCTATAACTCCCAACTTGCGATATGTGATCGCTTTTTACATATTAAAATAATATATTGAAATCGCTCATCACAAAACTGGAAAGTTCATGGCACACATTCTAATAAGACCTTTGGAAATCTGTAATGTGATCCATTCATTAAGCATTAAATTTTCACGTCGTTGGTTATGGAAAAGCATTAAGAACAGTTATGACCACAATCCTTCAAGATTTCATCCTTCGTGTTAATATCAAGTTATAATACGAAATATTTCGCATCAAATGCTCCTGTTCTGATTTTCGTCTGTGCTTCTTTCAATACTATCTTGACAAGAATTTAGTTGCTCTGAAAGTTTTATCCTATCACTGTCCTCTATTGCATTTTCGCAGTTTGAATCTGGGAGTATGCAGCCAACCAAAATGTCAAAGAAAGCTCGAAAGACGAAAGCTCACCCTGCAATGGCAGAAGGACAAGAAAAAATTGTATTGATATCGGATACCACATGTCAAGATTGTGGGAAACTTGCATGGGAAGGCATATATGATAGGTTAGAAATGGAAAAGCTAAAGGTAACTGAGGGACATGCAACAACTGATGGACCTGGAGAGTCAGAAAACACACTTGGTGATTTAGCTGGCACTTTTCTTCATCAAATAGCGGCCCACCAAAATATTTTCCCATATAATGACATGGTAAAATGGGTAATTGAAAGCATCAATATAACGGACAGGACACTCTTCACAGCTGACGGAAGAATGTTTGGATCCTTCAAGCTTGAAGACTTGAAGAAAATGTATCATTTTCTAGAGCCTCAGAAGTACTACAATAAGGCATTCCTTGAAGCTTTCTTGAAGGAAAATCAAATAGAGTTTGACCCCATCAGGAAATGGAGGCATTTCCCTAACAAACACAAGCACAAATCATCCGATATGTATTTTGTGGACTCCCTAGCATCTCCATATTGTTATGTTGCTGCAATGATGTGTAGATTATTTGGAAGCTCCAATTCTGCTAAGTTTTCCATTGAAATGGTTCTGTTGATAGAAGCAGCATTGAACTCTTTTGTAATGGATTGGGCTACTATCCTATCAGACAAAATGGCCATTCAAATACTTGATTATAAGAAAAATAGGTTTGTTACCACCCGAGTTGTTCCCCCATTTTATATGAGTGCCTACATAGTCGATACCATTTGTTTCAATTCTGATTTTCCCATCATGGGATGGAAATGGACTATCCAGGACCCAAGCCCTATCCATGTTTACCATAAATTCTTGTGGCAGAAACAATATAAGAAGCATTTCTACAAAATTTCTCATGGCTTCATCCTACCGATTCATTGGGCCATTTTTAATAGACCAGCTCCTGGGCGGTCCGAGTAGGCTAGTATTGATTTAACTTCAATTGGAAGTTGGTTTGGGGAAGAAATGTTCACATACATTAGGGTTTTTGGTAGCATTACCGACCCGGATGTCCTTCCTCTATATGTCCCAGATAAACTATTGGCTAGGGAAATATCTTATTAGACAGTTGAAAAAGGGCTTACGAAAAATCTCAAAGACACCAAGAAATAGTTATGGCCTGCCTTTCCTATTCGATGTTGCATCTATTCGTTGCATGACTATAAACATGCTCAAATTTAAGCCAAGAAAACAAAGGGTTTGAACGTAGCTGTTATTCTCAAAAGATAGTATGACCTGAATAAAGTTGCTTTTAATTTTATTACTCAGGTAAAGGTTAAACAATTCGTCCATGAGAAAGATGAATTTGATGACTTAT
>APFE031724327.1:0-20210 GCA_000404065.3 Pinus taeda
ACATCAGTATGGACAAGTTCAAGTGGCCTACTAGCTGATTCTTCCTTCTCAGGGAAGTTAGTTCTGGTTTGTTTACCAAAATGACATGATTTGCATATTGTATTGTCTGGAATTTTGATGTCTGGAAGACCATGAACTGCCTGGTATTTGCATGCTTTTCTTATCTGTGAGAAACTTAGATGCCCCAACCTCCCGTGCCATAGCCAGTGTTCATAATTCTTGCTTAGATAGCATTGTTGTTGTACTTATTTGAATATATATAAATTATTTGGAGTTATTATGCCTTTGATCACTATTTTGCCTGTATCAAGATCACAAACACTACATCCTTTTGATCAAAATATTACCTCTATTCCTTGATCGCACATCTGACTGACACTTAATAGATTATGCTTTAAGCCATCAACATACACAACATTTCCTGCTTTGACCTTATCTTTTAAAAGAACAGAACCTTTACCTTTTATGAGTGCAGGAGTGTCATTTCCAAATGAGACCTTCTTCTCCTTCTCCAAGGCACTATATGACTGAAGTTTTTCTTTATCACCTGTCATATGTTTTGAGCATTCACTGTCGATGTACCATTGATTTTACTACCCTTCTACATATAAGGCTATACCACATCTTTCTGGTTGTGGTTCTTTCATTCTCCATGTTTTGATATTTGAGGCTTGCTCCTTCTGAGTTGTTTTCCGAAACCTGCTCCTGCATTCAGAATCTTCATGACCAAAATTATTACAAATAGAACATTCTATTTCATTTTCAAGAGAAGAAAAGTTATTTTAGGTCCTTTTCATGATCCGAGTCATACTCCTCTATTTTTGAGTTTCTCTAGTCATGATAATTTTGTAGGCAACACACTGAGCTGCTTTGTGTCCAAAGTTGTGACAAGAGAAACATTGGCCATTGAAGAAATTCCTGTGATTATCAACCCTACGGACCGAATGATTGTAGTTGTCATTCATTCTTGATGCAAATTGAGAAGGATTTACTTGTGGTCTATTGTAGCTTTTGTTTCTCCTTAAAGCAGATTGCCCCTAATTTACTTGGTGATCTCTGTTCATTCTTGAAGAAAAATGTCCTTGATTTACCTGGTGATCTCCATTAGGCCTTTGCTCACTCCTCCTTGCTACATCAAGATAACTTTTGGAGGTGGATGGTTTCTACGCTTGAGTTACTTCTTCATTATATCCCAGACCTATCTTGATTAGAGGAGAACACTGCACTTTGATAATCTCATCTAATGTTTCAGATCCTTTAACAAATCTAAGATTAAGAGCTTTAGTTTTCTCAATCTCTTTTCTAAGTCCCACAATTTCACATTCTAAGTTTTTATGATGTTTTTCACTTTCAGCCAGTTGAAATTGCAAAGTATCAATAATCATATTTTTCTCTTCTAAGAAAATTTTGAGTTTAGAAATCTCTTCATAAAGACCTTCTTCATCTATAGCATCCATAAAATCATCATCTTCAAAATCCATTAAAAGTCTATAGTTATTACCTCGTTCATCTTCATCACTATTTAAGAGTCCATCACTGTCTTCATGAGTGTAGTAGCTTTTCTTACTTACGTTTTGTTTCTTATTCCATCTAACAGGTTCCTTACCTTTGTCAAGCTTATGAGTACACTTGGCAGCATAGTGACCGACTCTTCCACAAGTAAAGCATTTGAAGGGTAACTTACCTCTGAATCTTCCAACACCCCGTTGAAGGTTCTTGACAAAATTTGATTCTTCCTCTTCTTCTGATATATGTCCTGACTCATAGTAATCTCCTTTACCTGAAGCCTTGAATGCAACTTCTCTCTTGTTTGATGGTCCTCCTTTCCTCATTTCATAAGCGGTTAGAATTCCGTGTAGCTGTGACATGGTAATTTTCTGTAGATTCTCCTTTTCTTCTATTGCAGAAACTTTTGATTCAAACTTAGGAGACAAAGATCTTAGAACCTTTTCAACCACAACATCCTCTTTTATTTCTTCACCCAAATTTTTCATACAATTAACGATCTCATCTATACGAAGGAAATAGTTAGCCACACTTTCATCATTGTACATCCTGAGATTTTCATACTGAATTCTGAGGGTTTGAAGTTTTGCTCATTTTACCTGCTCATCTCCTTCATAGCTCATCACAATCTTGTCCCATATTTCTTTAGTCGTTTTATATTGCATAACCTTGAAGAATTCTGATTGAGATAGACATCCTAATAGAGTGTTGACAGCCTTTGCATTTGTTTCAAACTGCTTCTTCTCAATCGGATCTGTAGGAGTTGCTGATGGAAAAGTGTACCCTGTATCTATGATATCCCAAACTTCTGTACCAAGAGATTGAAGATAGGTTGTGACTCTTACCTTCCAATAGACGAAGTTGGTCCCATCAAAAATTGGTGGCCTGATTGATGCTTCTCTCTCGTAGTTGCTCATGATGATAGATCTTCCTTCAAAGCGATCAAGCTTCTTCTGAAGGACCTGCTCTGATACCAATTGTTGGAAATAATATTAAGAGGGGGGGTGAATCAGTATTATCTAGTCAATTAGTTTCTTTTTCAAACCCAAAACATATACGCTACTTCAGTTAGATGAACCCGCGTATATACGCAACTACAGATAAGGAAACCCGCGTATACTATGCAGATTTCTAATTTACTTTATTCTACAGATGTTGATCATTAAGTTATGCACCATAATCATATAAACAGTTACCAGGAACAATAAAACAGATCAGAAGACAACCACACATAAGAACACAAGATATAAGGTGGAAACCCAATGTGGGTGAAAACCACCTGCTGCAATTCGTCTCTATCTTCTTTTAATTAGAAACTTCTTTTTACAATGATTCTGTACTAGTGCAGTCCTTTAGCAGTACGCAGGCTGCTACCTGCAGAGAGCTACAACCCTCTCTCGTTTTCCAGCGTCTCCTGGAAGGGAGCTACAACCCCCTTAGTTCTTGTACTAGTCGAGATACTAGTACGCAAGCTGCTACCTGCAGAAGGCTACAACCTGCTCTTCCTTCTAGGGACCACGTTCCATAAATTTTCAGACTGGATCCACAAATAACATTAATCAAACATCAAGAATTTTTGCATCAACCAAACACCTTTTCACCAATCAAGACTGAATCAAAATAAACACTTCGCTGACAATTGTACCCAGATCATAGTAATTGTAATCACACCCCAAATTCTGAACCCAGATCACTGCAATAATCAACAAAAGCAGCTAGAACATTAATTAAGAGACGTATGCTACTTCAATATTCAGAAACCTGCGTGCATACGCTTATGTGTTAAGATCAACCCGTGTATACGCTCTTTTGCCTTACAGAAACTGCGTGTATACGCTTCTGTGCTAAGATCAACCTGCGTATACGCTCATTTGACTTACAGAAACTGCGTATATACGCGCCTTCGCTTCACTGAACTTGCATACAGATCTATAAAGCTAATTTACCCCTTCAAATGATCAGATTTTAGTTTACCCAAATTTCCAGATTTATAGATCAAGCAAGCGCCACATAGAACAGATCAAAATCATACAAAGATACTATCATTCAAGCCTTAAGATTTTGACCCATCAAAAGAACTTATCCTTCTCCTTGCGCTCAGGTTCCTTCTTCCTTTAGATCCAGATCTGCACCATAACCCAATCACCGTATTCCAGATCTAGCACTTTATCAAATATTCAATAATTCAGATGATACCTGGCCAAATGATCTCCTTTCTCTTTTATAGCCTTAGGCCTTTCACAATACCACGGTCCAAAAACCATAATAATTCAATACCATGGACCCAATACTTGGGATCAACACTTATGACGAGATACCATGGCCTAAAATCATAGGTTCAAATACCAAGGACTAAATACCACGGACCAAAAATAAGTTCTCCCACATGTACGCGCTTTTCCTTGCATGAAAATGCGTGTATACGCATACGCGCCTTGGGAACGTCCAACCCGCGTGTATATGTGGCTTCGTCAAAGTGAACCTGCGTATATGTCTTTTTCTTCTTTCTGAGTGCCTGAACTGTGATCCGTCACCAGAGTGAGTTGCCATCAAGGACAACACCAGTGCCATAGTGCCAAACCTGAGCCATAATGCCAACACCATCATGAAGGATTTTTTGTTAAATTTATGCATACAACAAATTATCTAAACACTTTATCACCTAGTTCCATTTTGGGTGATAAGATATTAGAGGAGGCCTACAGTGGAAGAAACCCCATTTGTATCATATCTTAAATTTTTTGAATGTGGGGATTAGATGCAGGTAACCAAGGAGAAAAGGTATAAGCTTGATAATAAGTTTGTCAAGTGTATCCATATTGGTTATACCAAAGAAAGCAAGGGAAACAAGTAGTGGGTTCCATCAAAGCATTACTAATCATATTTTTCAGATGTGATCTTCAAATAAGATATTATTATAGGAGATGAGTATAAAGAATTTGTTCATACAAATTAGGTATAACATGGGGTAGTTCCAAAAGTTAAAAATCAATAATCTAGAATTGACTATTAAGTAGTGGAGCAACTAGATATGGTATAGGCACGTGATAAGCACGTTAGTACCCCATTTTTTGATCTCCAGTTACATACAAGTTAAGAAATGTACACTACAAGAGAAGAGGATGAGGTGATTTCCCACCCATAAATGATGTCAAGAAGTTCAAAACTAATGGTTATAATTTCAAAAAAGACCAAATTGATCAATATCTAAGAATAAACCTTCAATAACAGGAAGTGCGCAATAGGTATGGTTCTTATCCTTCTATTTTTGGCTGGTATGCTTTGTCCTCCATGTTTCATTAACCCATAAATGTGAAAGAGGCTCCTAGTAGTCATAAGGCAACTCATTAGAACAAAATCATTAAGGAAAATGTGGGGACTCTTAAGCAAAACAAACTTGGCATCAAAAGTTACTTGCAGACAAGAAATAGTTGGCTGCAAATGGGCCTTTAAGAAGAGATATAGAGTTGATGATTATATGCAGAGATATAAAATTTAGTTAGTAACAAATGGATACTTTCAAGTTGAGGGAATATATTATGATAATACTTTCTCCTTAGTCGCCAAATTAATCCTTATTAAGCTATTTTTGGCATAGTTTCTTATGATTGGCAAATTGCGCAAATAGATTTGATGCTAGTTTTTCTTCATGGAGAGCTCAAGGAGGAAATTAGGCATCATGCAACAACCAAAATTTTTGGAGGTTATTTAGAGAAAAGAGTTGGTGTGTAAGTTGGATAAATCATTGTGTGGTCAAAAGAAGTCCCTAATGCAATGGTGCCAAAGGTTTAGTAGATATGTGATTAAATAAGGATTCATAAAAAGTAATGTTGATCATTGTATCTATTGTGGATGAGAAAGTAATCACTTCATAACTTTGGTCTTATATGTTGATGATATTAGCTTAATTAATTACTCTAAGGAACAAGTCAAGGAAACAAAATAAAAATTTCCAAGGGATTTTGACATGAAGGATTTTGGTTCATTGCATTATTGTTCGTGTTTTGAGGTGAGAAGATGGTAGATTAATGAAAAGATGTGGATTGTCCAAAGGAAGTATGTTGAAGACATATGCTTGAACTCTTTAGGATGTATAGGTTTATGCCAATCAATACCTCATCTCATGTGGAGTATTTATATCTAATATAATGAATCTTAAGAGTCAACAAGAATAATAAGAAATAGAAAGAGTGCCATGTCCTAGTGTGGTCAGAAAGATAATGTATACAATGGCGTGCATTGGATTGAACTTAATCCATGTAAAGGGATTTGTGAACAAGTTCATGGCCATTATAAATAAAGAACTATGGATAAGTTTAAGGATCCATACTTATCTTAAAGTATAGAAACCTCCATGAACCTTACTAATTCTTGAAACTCCAACTATAAAATGTTTGGTGATATTTTATAAAAATGTTTGAATTTCTAAGAATTTTCTAAATTTTCTAAATAAATTTAGCGACTTTTAGTGTAAAATATTCTATAGAATTTAGATGAACCATTTAAAAAATGAAAATCAATGAATCTTCTTTTGGAAAAACCATGTAAAATTAGCCCATTGGTGAAATTTAGCCCCTAAAATTTTCCTTGTGAAGAACATGGACCATTTGTAAAAATAATATTAAGAAACCTACAAGGCACCAATGTTTATGTTACTTTCTATCATGGAAATGGAAGTGGAAAGTTTTAATTTCATGGTTTTATTGATTCTAACTCTAGTGATAACATGGACAAGGGAAGGTCCACATGTGCCTTTTTGCCTTATTTGGAGGAGTTGGATGATGGCGGAGCAATAGGTAGTGAGTGATTGCCCAATCTATTATAAAGGAAAAATATATTGTTGCTATAAGAAGATTCTAAGAAAATGATTTTCCTAAAACAATTATGTAGATGGTTTTACATAGGGCCCGTGCTTTTGTGGTGTGATAGTCATAATATTGTTGAGTTAACAATGAATCCTAAGTTCCCTAAAGAATAAATTATATCATGGTAAATTTTCACTATATCAAAGAGGTAGTAGAGTCATGTGAGTAACACTACATAATATGAAGACTCAAGGAAATGCAACTAATGATTTGAATAAGGCTTTGGTTGGAGGGAAGTTTGATTGATGCAAAGGCAAGGTGGGTATACACCCTTGTTAGGAGTCATTTCCTAGTGGGGTATTGTTAGGGAGTGTGAAAATTATTCCTCAATAATGACATTAATAAGGATGCATAAAGTGTACTAAGTCAACATACTTGTCAAATCTCATAATTAGTCGTCAATTAATAATAATAATTATTAGTATGACACATTGTGTTAGGTGAGAACAATGATCATATAGAGTTACATTGTTAGCGTACTAAGTGTCATGTTTGTTGGCATTTTATGTATCTATAGAGAAATATTTGGGAGATTAATACATGGTACCATTGGCATCTTGTATTTAATCTTATGATTCTATTATGAAACTAGCTCACACAAAGATAGGAAGGATAGTTGAACGCCTTAGAATTCAGCCTCTTCGAGGGGGAAACCTCCTTTACATTACACAAATGAGCAATTCTTGGATGATACAAATGAAAAGACCTCCTTTCTATATATAGGAGTCTAAGGGGTCATAATATAATGGAGCCGACATAACAATATAATGTAAGGCACAATAATAACAATAGTGGGCCTCTATGGGGCACAATAGTAACAATATGGGCACTACATGGGTACATCAATATAATAAGGGGGTTGTACTAATAACAATAAGGGGTTACACTAGTAGTATAAGGGCCTAACATGACCCTCTCCTTCAAAAATTGTTGTTCTCAACACTTGAGTAGTTCTTGATGCTTCTATATAAAAATTTTGTCCTCCCATGTGGAATCTTCAGTGGATAAATTCTTCCACTTGATGAGATACTCTGAAATTAATCGATTTCGTAGCTGTTAGGTTCTTTTTTCTGTGATTGCTCTAGGTTCCAATATGATTTTTCCTTCCTCTTCAATTTCTGGCAATATTGTTTGAATTGGGATCTTTTGCAACTTTTGAATAAGTGGTCGTACTTCTTCGTCCTTCTCCCATTCATCCCTTGCTTAATTATCCAATCTGGTTGGATAATAGAAATAGCACAAAACAATGCTTCCACATCCTCATTCTTTCTTGAGAGTGCATCTGCAACAAAATTTTGCTTCCATTTTCTATAGATGATGTCAAAGTAATAACCCAACATATTTGTGACGCATTTTTTCTATTCTTCTAAAGATAATATTTGTTCTAAAAAGTATTTAAGACTATCATGATCCATTTTTACCTTGAAGTGTCTTCCCTTTCGGTAAGGTCGCCATTTCTTAAGTGCATGTAGTGTTGCCAACATTTCCTTCTCATAAATAGCTTGCTTGAGATGTAGCAGTAAAAATACCCGATCACCTACATCAAAACATTTTTCACTACGATGTTGATCTACCTGTTGTTTCATTCGACTTTGCACCAAAGTGGTGTTATCATTTAAAAGTTGGAGAACTTGTTGTTGATGCTCGATGTGATCTTTCACTGCTTGAACCTTTTTCTTCTTGATATGTCCTTCTATCTTTAGAGTTTGAGGAGTGGTAAATTTCTTCCAATCTTTTACAAAGATATGGTCGGCATTCATTTCTTGAGCTCGATGTGATCTTTTCACTTCTTGAACATTTTTCTTCTTGATATGTCTTCTAATTCTTTGATAGTTTGAGGAGTGGTAATTCCCGACCAAAATGCAATACAAATATGGGTTGGATATTTCTTCTTTATCGATGTGATCTTTCACTTCTTGCACCCTTTTATTCTTGATATGTCCTTCTATCTTGAGAGTTTGAGGAGTGGTAATTCTTGCGAATGCTTTACAGGATATGGCCTGATTCATTTCTTTTTTCTCTGGGGTGGGGTCCTGGCATATATCCTCTTCTTTTGATGTTTCTTGATCCTTTTCTTCCTCCTCTTCATACTCTATGTAAATAATTTCTTCTCAGCACACTTATGACCTTTAGTGCATTTGCTATCACAATTGTAACAAAGCCCTTTTTCTCTTTTTTCTTCCAATTGTTGTGGTGTAACCTTGTAGGTTGTGGAAAACTAGGAGAAACAACACTTCCATATTTATAGTTGTGAGGGGTATGCTTATTGGTTTCCATAATTTTACTTTCCACTATGTAACAAAGCCCTTTTCTCTTTCCAATTGTTGTGGTGTTGCTCTAAAGAAGGTGTTTCTCTTTGTATCATCATAATGTGCTATCATTTCCTCCGTGAAAATTGACCACGTAACAAGTTGTTTATGAGAACAAAGCCATTTATAACATAAAAATTGATCAAGTTCTAAATATGAAAATGCAATACATACCTTTTGTAACAGTGGTACACCATGTAGATCAAAATATTGCTCCATCTGAAGTATCGAATTTACTGGATCCTTGCCATCAAACTTCCTCATCTCGCTTTTTCTTTATTTTAGGAGCTCGATCTTGAAACGAATGTAACTCTATACTTTCAGATCTTTAAGTTATGAAATTGCAATCTACAGTAGTCCTCTGTGTCCTCTTTCCAATGCCACCAGTCTGATCAAATTTAGATTCTCCAAGAAAGAGTTATGCACAATCTCCCAAGATGACCTGATTATATACCTTTTCAAAAGAGTGAACTTGTATGAAGTGCCATGTTTCACTGTTTTGACCTTAGGATCTGAAAAATATATACAAGAAACTACAGTCCGTCGTCTTTCTGTAACTTCTTACGAAATTTCAATCTGATGGTCAAAACAAAAGTTATGACTATTTTCCCCAGGTCACCTGTTTGGAATGTAATTCAGGAGTCTGCAAAAAGACCGACTTCCTCAGATCACATCTCTGCAAATATTGCGCAAAAAACTCTGAAATTCGGACCCAAGGTTCAGCAAGATTTCTTCTCAAATTGTTTTTTTTTAAGTGTCTAAAACATAGCAGAAAAAAAGTTATAGCAAATGCCACGATGACCTGTTTGGAGCAGCGAAACCCTAGAATTCAAAGCTCTGATACCAAATGTTATGAAACCAACTCACAAAAAGATAGGAAGGATAGTTGAATGCCTTAGAATTCAGCCTCTTCAAGGGGGCAACCTCCTTCACATTACACAAATGAACAATTCTTGGATGATACAAATGAAAAGACCTCTTTTCTATATATAGGAGTCTAAGGGGTCATAATATATCAAAGCTGACATAACAATAATAATGTAAGGGCACAATAATAACAATAGTGGGCTTCTATGGGGCACAATAGTAACAATATGGGCACTACATGGGTACATCAATATAATAATGGGTTGTACTAATAACAATAAGGGGTTACACTAGTAGTATAGGGGCCTAACAAATTCCTAGGAAGAAGATGAGCATTTTACTAACCTTGTCCAATTTGCCACCATTAGAACTAGCTAGGAAATCTTTGCTAAAATTACAATTTTGGACTAATAAAATTTTGTTTTTGATGTGGAAATGGATTCAACACTATCAAATACCCATAATACAATAGGATTGTGCAAAGTGAACATCTTATATATGTTATTCCATCAATACAAAATTATTCCTACTAGATTTTAGGAAAAAAATGTCAAATTTCCCTCATGTTATTTAGAGTAGCCAAAAAATGACCATTTCATCACATGTTTAGACCACTGCAGTTCTTTCTACTTAAGAAATAATTTAATGATCACTTAGGTGACCCACAGTATATATATATAATATATAAATATAATATATATATATATATATATATATATATATATATATATATTATCATGCTTTGATCTTGTTTTGATAGACTAGAAAGGAAAATTGATCTTCATACTCTATTCATGGTTAGCAAAGAAGTGCAGTGGCATTCTCGCTTCAACAGTGTCAATTGGCTTGCAATGGCACCCAATTAAACTCTCAACTTATGATTGATCCAAGCTAGCTCCTTTCATAATCTCATTGTTTTAATTCTTATCCTTTCAGGCCTAAGCAATTACATTTTGTTTTATTTCTCTAAGTCCCATATTATAGTGGTTCTAGAAATCTATGAAGGTTCATGTTTCTATTTTGGCACTATCGCCCTAAAATATTTACATATGTTAAGTCTTAACTTGAACCTTCACAGATTTCTAGAACTACTATAATATGGGACTTAGAGAAATAAAACAAAATATAATTGTTTAGGCTTGAAAGGATAAGAATTCAAACATTGAGACTATGAACCTATAGAAGCTAGCTTTGATCAATCATAGGTTGAGATTTCAATCGGGTGCCATTGCAAGCTAATTATTATTGTTGAAGCTGGAATTCCACCATACTTCTCTGATAACCATGAAAAAAGTATGAATATAATTTTTCCTTGCTTTTATATTCTATTTAGATGAGCTCGAAGTTCCAAACATTAAACCTCCTAACCCAAGAGTGTATGATCTACGAACAAATTTTTATGCCAATATACTTTAAGAGTTCAAAAGAATATTGTGTCGTGGGTGTGACTACAACTCACATCTAGGATGAAATTATCTATCTAGGCACTAATGTTCTCTAGTTGAATTAAAGCTCTCTTCATTTGGACCTCAGTTTTAAATAACCTTATTTGCTTACTATAGGAAAGAGAAACCTCCCAGTGGAAAGAACAAGTGGAACCTATGATTGTTGTTTTGGAAAGAGGTAACACAATGGGGGTCATCCTCTATGACCTGAGCATGGAGCCATCAAAGTGAAAAAGGGCTTGTAGTAGAAGACACAAAGGTAGCATGGAAAGGGATAAACCAATGAAGGGAAGAGTAGGGCAAGTGAATTAGTGACCTTGGGTTTTACTAAGAGATCCATTTTCCTTTGAGAGAAATAGGTACACCATAATGCCTTGCATGCTTCTATAATTTGGTGTTTCCAAGTCTAAGCATCAATGGCACTAGTATGAGGGCCATGATATAGAGGAAAGAGCATCGTCAAAACTAGGAATTGATGCAAGCACAAGACTACTCATTTAAAATTGATGTGAAGTCCACATTAGATGAGGTGTGTGATAGGAGATGTCATGTGGTTGTAGGCAGGGGTGTACAAATTCACTCTCCCATAATTGGATTAGAAACTCCATCAATCACCTAATCTAGGGGGTAAGGTCTACCATAGCAAGTGGGAGGTAGGAGCAATAAGGGAGCCAATTTTCTTAGGATTCCAAGTAAGATTAAGACTTTCATACAGTAAGTATGCTTATGGATTAGCAAGGCAATCAATTGGCTTGTTGGCTTATCAATGAGCATCAGAAGGGATGAGGATTGTGAGTTCTTAGAGAAGGATATGTAAGAGTTCTAATATTTCTTGATCTGGATTTTATCATTATATTATTTTTCATACATCTCAATGATTACAAAGTGGAAAAATTGGAGGAATCAACTTGCAAGATCATTTTTGCTAATGGGTCCAACTTTGGATAATTAGGGTATGAAACCTTTTGAGGCCACTTTAATGCATTAAATGACCATTATTGGATCAAAACCTCTCACACTTAAGTTTCATACCCTTTGATGTTATTGTACACTCATATACCTTTCCAACAATGCAAGAATCATTTCAATTGGACTTCGGATGCAAAAGTTATGCCTCCCACAAGTTGATTTATCATGATGGACCACGATGGTTCGAGATGATAACACATCTGCCCTCATTACTTATGCAAAAGGGGTTAGTCATGTGTGACTATGAAGAAGAATATAGAATTGTCAAATTTGTAACTTTACTTGAGAGTTGAAAGAGCCATACCTAACCCTTAGTTGGCTATCAGGCTATGTTAAAACCAGGACACTAGGAGGAGGAGGAGTCCCATTCTATGCATTTGTACCTTGTTCCATAGTAGAGCAGGGAAAATAGGAGTGGGAGTTAGCAAGTATAAAAAAGGGGCTTAGTGTTCTATAGTAACCAAATAGGCCATTAACAGGCCATAAATCTCAAGTAACTTTATAAAGAGTGTCTTCTCCTTTATACTTACATTATTTTCATACTAGAAAAAAGAGAGCAGAGTCGCCTCACCTTCCAACTGGGTTTTATCCTATAATGGTATTCTAGAGAAAATATTTGTGTTCATTATGGTTGGTGTGTGATTGTATTTTTTGTTCTAATTTTCCACATTTTTTCTATTTCATGCATAAGCAAAAAAACAATAATTAACAAATCTAGAATCTAAAGAAATTTAACCTTCATAATATAGATTTTTGTTTTTTTATAAAATTTGTTGTTACAAACTGTCTAGTGGAATATCCATGATATTTTATGCATCATTTCTTCCAAATTCAAGTGGACTGAAATCCTTTTAGGGAAAGATTCATGTTGGCATTTGGGATTCAACCTTCACTATAAAATTAAAAAACATTGTTGCTTAGCAATAATAACACCATCAATAAGTGCCCAAAATTCAACATTGTTGTTAATAGAAGTGCCTAAATTACCTGCAAATATTTTGAGAATCTAACCAAAAGAGTTATAAAAGATACCATTGTATCTGATAGGCCCATGGTTTCCTTTCAATACCCCATCAAAGTTGAGTTTAATAAATCTTAGAGAGGTGGGGGCGGGGGGGGCGGGGTTCCAGACCAAGTGGGGGGGAGTTTAGGGGTAGTAGTATGAGAGGAGAAAGAGAGGGGAACCCCCTAATTAATGAGAATATTTTTATCCAATAAATGATAGTGGAAATATTATTCACTCCATTTAGACACTTTTAAGGTCTCAAGAATACATTCTGTCATTCTTTACCAAATAAAAGTGGAGGATTATTCCTGATTTTAGAAAATGCACCTATTATGCTCTCTCCAAGTCTCCCCAAAACAGAATTCATGTGAAGAGGATCTAAATTCTGTTGAGAATGGGATTTGGAAATATCTTTTGATTCCAAGAGGAAAGCTTATTTGGAATACTATCTTTGTTCCAATCATATTGGAAGAACAGGGATGTACCTTAGTCCCATAAAAGATTGTTGAAAGAGAAAGGGTTGAATAATTACTCCATGGATTCTCCATTTTGCTAACATGTCACATACAAAGAAGGACCTTCAAATCCTTTCTGTTTTAGGTGATCCCAAGTCAAGATTTTTGTGTGAGCAAATAGCCATAGGAATTTTTCCACCTTGGGCTAGAGTTGGGATGTCCAAATATTGGTTCATATTGTGATTAAGTGAACTCTTATATGCCCTACTATAATAGAATATGTCTCTTTAATATTAAAATATCCCTTTGGTTGAAGATCCTACCAAATATTGTCTAGTTTATTGGAAAAGCATATGAGTCTTTGAGAAATATCAACTTACAAAGATACAAAGTTGTTTTTGAATTAAAGAGAGATGTTGGCTTGGGAAATGTTCCAAAATATCCAATCCATGTGTGGGGCCCCTACATCCAAATATTGATTGACAGTGCTTCCATGCTCTACTTGTAAATGGTTCATTAAGGTTTGGAAGCAAGAGTCATTTTGAATCCTTGGACGTTGCTACCATGAATCCTACCATAAGAGTGTCATTTCTCCATTCCAAGCTTCCCACAAATTGTGGTTCTAAATAATATATTTGTGTTCCTAGGTAGAGTTCTAGATTATGGATCCTAGCTTAGTCCCATGCATTCTAATGCGATCTTGATTAGCAACAATTGTTGCATATTTATGTTTCTATAGAGTGCTCCAAAGTTCTTTTCCCTAAAAACATTTCCGCTAAGTTTTAGCACCTAGAATGTTGTCTAGAATTCTAGGATCTCAAAGTCTCGGCCCTCCTTTTAACTTAGTAAGGTACAATATTTTCCATTAAAAAAGAGCCCATTTTCTGGCATCTAACCAACCATTGCATAAGAAACATATTTGGATTTTATGAATATCCTTCACAATTTTCTTGGGAGAATCTAAAGCAAAAGAGATAGTGAGGAATATTATGAAGCACATATTTGAGGACTAAACAAGTAGGTAGATTAAGAGTTGAAGGTCCAAAGGGATGGATTTTGGGCTAGTTTAGAGATGAGATCCTCTCAGGGCATGTTATAAGAAATTTAAAGCAAAAGAGGGGGCCTTAAGATTTTAGTGGGAAGGGAAATTCTAAAAAAACCCAAGATTCAAGTAATGTGGAATTGGACTTGTAGAGGGGTGTTGAAGAAAGAGATTTTGATTTGAGATTATTTATGGAGGTTTCAAAGGATTCCATAAAATCGTCAAAGTAATATTTAAAAGCTTGAGCTTCTATAGACTTAGTGACACCCATAAGTATCATGTCATGCACAAATTGATGATGAGAAATCATTGTGGCATTAGATGCAAACAAATACCATGAAGCTTTCTTGATACTATAGAATAAGCAAAGCATCTATTGAGTCCTTCAACCATAAGAATGAAGATGAAAGGAAAGAGGGGTTCCCCTTTATGAATACCTCTAAAGTGGGAAAAGGGAGAGACATTGATAAGGATTGAAAAGAAGGCAGAGGAAATGAGAACTAAAATATAGTTCACCCAATGGTTTCAGAATCCAAAGGCCAATAGAACCTCTTGGATATATCGCCAACTCAATTTTTCAAAGGCCTTCGATGTATCCAATTTGATAATCATCCTATGAGATCTAGTAGTTTTGGGAGAGTGGACTACTTCATGGGCAAGAATGATGTTTTCTAGGATTAATTTACCTTCCACATAGCCAGCTTGTTCTAGGTGTTGAAACTTACACCCCTGTGATTAAAAAAAAAAAAAAAATAAAAAAAAAATAATAAATAAATAAAAAATAAAAAAAAAAATTCAAAGCATCGCAAATCACAAATCTTTTCCACTATGATGAAGATAAGATGATTAACATAAGTAGGTTGGGTCCCCTAGAAAGAAAATCAAATAAATTTTTGTTTGTGTTATGATATTATATGATATGATGGGTCTTTACATGACACTAAAATAGCTTTGTTCATGGTGGAATTTTTGATATATGCCTTTATAATGTAGCATTGAGTGGATGAACAAGGGTGAATATCTAAATGTGATGCACATTCTTCTACAATTATAAATACATACATACATACATATGTTGACGAGCATGTCAAACCCTTGAATCTCACTAGGCATGTGAGATAGTGGGACTAGGCCCTAAAGTTTTATGCTCGAGTTTAGTTAGTGTTTTTATATTTACAGGGTTATTTATAGTAGGGAAAATAAATTAACTAATATGCAAAGAATTAAAGAAAAGTACATGGAACAGGAATTTATATAAGTTTTGCAACAACAAAGTGAAAGCATGTACAAATGTATAATATGTAACACTATATAAAATTTATGAATAATATGAAATTGAAATGGGACAATTTATGGGCATAAATAAAACAGTGCTCTTTAAGCCACAATACTACGCAAGTAGTTGACAATTCTATTGTGTGTGTATATATATAAATATATATATATATATATAAGTATATTTCCCGTTCAAATCAAAAGTTCATTAAGATAGGAAAATTACATTGTAGATGTTATAAGCATATGCATGATTTAGTAGGTTGTGTGCCTGTCCAAAATTAAGAAACAAAAATATGTTCTCCACGCAAGGAGACAATCCTTAAAAAAGTGTTGTTTCATAAACTCAAAATTTTATTACTCTACATAGAGAGTATTCCTGTAAACATGTATTGTTTATGTATAAGAAAAATAAATATACACAAAAATAATAGGTCAAATATCAAATTATTTCAGGCTCCTGTTGAGCCTGAGCTGCATGGTCCATGTATGGGTGGTGGTAGAACTGGTATTGTTCTCCTTCTCACTTCTCTTGGATCATCCAGAGGTTGCATGGCCTGATCGTTGCCTCTTTGGAAAGTTTGTTAGCGAGTGTGTTTTGTTCCCTGCAGATATGGTGACATGCAAAATTGTCAAAATATGTAATGTATCTATGCACCTCATCCAATATGTGTCGCAATGTGTATGCATGACATGTTGATGTTTTGTTAATCCAGTTGCAAACAATTTTTGAGTCACCAAAAACTTGTAGATTGTTGGGTTGTGCTATATTCTTTCCATGACTAGCCCACGTAGTTAACCGGAGGGTTAGAAGGGGGTTCTGCCCCTCTTCATTGCGCTGATTGTGTAGCGAGGCAGTCACAGGGGGGTTTGAGGGGGCAGGTAACCCCACTCTATGGAGTCTGGGGTGGTGCCACGAAATATATTTTTTTTGGACCCTATATTAGGTTGGGCGGACCTACCTATGGTTTTATGCATGATTTTTTGTGTATGGTTTTGGATGTGATGGTTTTCGGTCCATGGTTTTGGACGTGATGGTTTTCGGTCCATGGTATTGGATGCTTCAACATGTATAAATATGTATTGTAAAATTGAAAGGAACATAATGAAAAGTCAAGCTGGTAGTCCCGGTTTTGGGATCCAAAGGAAAATCTTTGTGTATATGTGTTTTATGTGTTATGCTCTCACATTGTTTATTTTTTGTGTTTTAGAATTCTTATGCAGGTAATTTCTGTACGGGGTTAAAACCTACATTTGGTATTGGAGTTGTTTTGGTTTCAAGGGGACGCCTTTGTTGCTGAGGGGTTTCGCTCAGGCCTGTGGTAGACCCTGTTCAGTGGGAGATCTGCGAGATCGATTTTGGTGGCGAAAAAAGATGGCGAGCAGTGGAAATATAGAGATCAAGAAATTTAATAGTCAGAGTTTTGAATTGTGGAAACTCAAGATGGGGGATCTGTTGGTGGATAAAGATCAGTGGATCGCGGTAGAGTGTCCGATGAAGAATGGAAGAAGTTAGATCGGAAGGCAAAGAGCACAATACGATTGTGTGTCTCAGACTCAATATTGCTAAATGTATCAGGGAAAGCTATGACTAAGGCTTTGTGAGACAAGTTGGGGACTTTGTACCAATCTAAGTCTCTAGTGAATAAATTGTTCCTATGGAAAAAGTTGTATAACTTGAGGATGAAATATGGAGACTCGGTAACAGAGCATTTGAATGCATTTAATACTGTGGTAAGTCAGTTATTATCTGTTGATATTAAAATTTCATATGAAGGTAAGTGCATCAGTTTGTTGTGTTCTCTACTAGATTCGTGGGATAGTTTGGTTATTGCAATAGGTAGCAATGCAACTGCCTTGCAGTTTGATGAAATATTCTCATCCTTGATGAGGAGGAGATAAGATGAAAAAATATGGAGATCTAGAATGGTGATGCCTCGTCTATATGAGGACGGTCCCAGAACAGAAACAAAAATAATTCATCGAGTGGGAGATCTAAATCTAGAGGGAGATCTAAATCTCTAAGAAAACATGTAAAGGTGGTGCGCTGGAAATACAGAAAGGAAGGGCACTACAAAAGGGATTGTAAATCTAAAGCTCTTGACAAAGGAAAGGGATCTGATGATGCTCCTTCTGCAGAGGCGAAAACCACCTCAGATGAAGGTGGGGATGTGTCCTTGGCTTCTTCAAGTACCCATGTAGATCATGAGGCATGGTTGATTGACTCAGGTGCATCCTTTCACTTCACTCCCCATAGAGAGTGGTTCTGCGAGTATGAGAAATACGATGGTGGCGATGTCTTCTTAGGGGATCACAGAAAGGCTAGAATCGTTGGTTGCAGAAAAGTAAAGTTGAACTTGCAAGGTGGAAGGGTTAGAACACTCTTAGGTGTTCTGCATATTCCTGCATTGGCCAGAAATCTGATTTCTGTAAGAAAGTTGGATGATGCAGGTGTAAAAATAGTGTTCAAGAAGGATACCTGCAAGATGGTTCGGGGAGCACTGGTATTGATGCGGGGAGTTCGGATTGAACTATGTACAAGCTGTAAGGTAGCATTGTTGTTGATGGGTGCAACAGTTCCATGGTTCCTGAAAGTGGAGCAGAAAATCTAGTGGTCTCTAGAGAGAAGACCATGCTGTGGCATCAAAGGCTTGGACGTATTGGAGAGAAGGGCCTTCAAATACTTCATGGTAAAGGTATGGTAGAAGGTATGAGTAATAGCTCTCTGGATTTTGATTTCTATGAAAATTGTGTATATGGGAAGCATAATCGAGTGAGTTTCCCCTCTAGTGGTAAGAGGGCAAAACATATATTAGAACTTGTGCACAGTGATGTGTTTGGACCAGTGAAGGTTCCATCACTGGGTAAGTCTGTGTACTATTATCATTTATAGATGATTTCTCAAGGAATACATGGATATATTTCCTTAAGAGGAAATCTGAAGTCTTTGACTTGTTTAAAGAATTTAAGGTTGTGGTGGAAAACCAACCAGAGAAGAAGATAAAGGTCCTGAGGACAGATAACGGTGGAGAGTTTTGAAGTAAGAAATTTGAAGAATTTTGTAAGAAGTGTGATATAGCACAACAGAATACTACTCCATATACACCTCAGCAAAATGGAGTTGCAGAAAGAATGAACAAGATGTTTATGGAAAGGGCAAGAAGCATGCTCAGTGGTGTCGGGTTAGGACAAGAATTCTAGGCAAAGGCGGTGGAGACTGCATGTTACCTGGTCAACAAATCACCTTCATCAGCATTGGAAGATAAGACTCCACAAGAGGTATGGACTGGTAAGAAACCTTCTTTTTCACATCTGAGGGTATTTGGATTTGATGCATATGTACATGTTCCAAAGGAGAAAAGAACCAAGTTGGATAGTAAATATGAAAAGTGCATCTTAATTGGGTATAAGGATGGTTTAAATGGTTATAAGCTTTGGAACCCAGTAATAAGGAAGGTTGTGTACAACCGAAATGTGGTGTTCAGAGAGGTGAAAGATGTTATTAAACGTGAAGTCCAACCAAAGGAACCTGAGAAGATAGAGTTTGAACTTAAGGAGGAAGAATCAAACTCTATAGTAGAGGATGAATCAGAAGATGAAGAGCCACAAACTCCGGGTGTGAGAAGATCAGTTCGAGAAAGAAGGCAGTCAGAAAGGTATAGTCCATATGCTTTTTGTTCAAATTTGCTTTATCTATTACTGATGATGATCCCAGAACTGTGAAGGAAGCAGTAGATTCAGAGGATGGAAAACTCTAGACAGAGGCCATGGTTGATGAAATGGCATATTTTCACAAAAATGAGGCTTGGGATCTGGTGGAGTTGCCCACTAGAAGGAAACCCATTGGTAGCAAATGGGTGTTCAAGAAGAAGACAAATGCATAAGGAAAGGTGGAGAAATACAAAGCTCGATTGGTAGCAAAAGGTTATTCCCAGGTGCCAAGAATTGATTTTGGTGATATTTTTTCTCCTATTGCCAAGGTAACTTCTATTAGATTACTTTTATCTCTTGTTGCTACTTTTGATTTTGAGGTAGAATAAATGGATGTGAAGACAACATTTCTTCATGGAGATCTGGAAGAGGAGATCAATATGAAGCAACCTGAAGGTTTTGCGGTGAAGGGTAAGAAAGAACTGGTATGCAAGTTAAAGAAGTCTCTATATGGGTTAAAACTCACCAAGGATGTGGTATCAGAAATTTGATACATTTATACTGGGACTTGGCTTCACCAGAAGCAAAGTAGATCACTGTGTGTATTTTAAATTAATTGGTGACCGTGTTATTTATCTCGTCTTATATGTGGATGATATGTTGTTGGTTGGAAATGACAAAGAAATTATCTAGGATTTGAAGACCCAATTGTCCTCCGAATTTGACATGAAAGATCTTGGTGTTGCAAACTATATTTTGGGCATGGAAATTAAAAGAGATCGGGCGAAGAGGAAGCTTTGGTTAAACCAGAGGAAGTATG
>APFE031724332.1:1032-31468 GCA_000404065.3 Pinus taeda
TGAATAGAAACAGGTTCAGAATGATGACTCCATTGTTGTAGTTCTTCTTGCTGTAGCTTTGTCTCAAGCTGCAAAAACTCAATATTCTCATGTGCATTTTGGAGACAAATTTTAATATTGGAAAGAAAGGTTTTGTTGATCTTAACCATCTCATCAACAGTGGAAAGTATTAAATTATTCAGTAGTTTCAATACATCATCTATTCTATCCATTTCAGACCAATATAATCAGAGAAGTGATCTTATCTTCAGCTACAAATTGGTCTATAAAATGATAAATAATTGCAACTATTAGATGAGTAGCAGGATGCCACTATCACCAAGTCACTGTAGCAGACAGCACGGTACCAATTTCAATGTTGCAAATGACTCGCTGCTTTAATGTACTTCTCAAATTATTCAAACTACTCACACTGTGAAAAAGAGAGTCAATCTTTGACTTTCTTTGCAAATGAAATTTGTCGACAGTCTTAGTAGAGCCTGGTTTCTGCAAACTGATTTCTCATAGCTGAACTAAAGCTTCAAAAGAATCAAGTATCTTCACCCAGTGTTAGAATCGGGAAAATTCTGAAACGATCAATAATGTATCTTTAACGCAGTGATTTGTCAAGCCCCTTTTTGGAAGGTCAAAACTCAATAATTCTTCAAATTTAACATTTGTTTGCAAAGTAATGGCATCATGGATATAATGATTATTTCAACCTCCAATTTGACTCCTTAATAAATTTGGCATAGGCAATATATTTGGAACACATACTCGCCCTTGACACCTTGAGAATTCAAAGCACAATTAAGTCTAAAAACACAACTCAATCCTCGGGTAATGTAACAAATAATGCATCCCTTATTGTCTGATCATAAACCCTGTGATATGTAATTCAAACTTCAGATCTGGAAAATTAGATGAAGAACTGTTTTTAGCCATAACATACTTGTTCCTTCAAAAATTACAAAATATAGCAGAGCTTTAACATTTGACGAGGGAAACCTGGTGTAATTTCTTCACAAAGATCTCAGCCTTTGACAATCAGATGGAGCCAAGAATAAACAGTTTTCTGTTTGCTATGTTCAGCCCTTTTTTGTTGGTGTAAACACTATACACCAAGTGAATTACACTCCTAAATTATCTCTCAACATAAAAAAATTTGGTGTTTTACGACCCTCTCAACAATGCACAACAATGCAACGTAATCCATGATTCAACTCATAGACACTGATTCCTTATGAATAATATGCACAAAGAATAATATAAATCATTGCTTCAAGGCTTACAGGTAGCTCAACAGGTGTGCCAATTGGACAATGCTTCCGGTGCACTGCTTCATGAGTGCGCATAACTTTAAATCATACGAGTCTTGACATTAGAACAAAGTGCAAGGGTATCAATAGTCTTCACATGATGAATAAGTCCCACGTGTAGCCATCAAAACCCATGTGGTTGACAAGCACATAGATAGGCCCGACACATTTCTTTTCGATTGTCCCTCTCAGCAAGATAATGATTTGGAAGTTCAGCGTCCTTAGGAGACTACCAAACTGTGCTATGTCGAGGAAATAGGAAAAGGGGATCACTATAATTCCACCAACATGCAATATACAGGCAAAAGAATTAACACAAATCCGTGAGGACCAACTACAAGAGAAGGAATGGTTTCTCTGTCGAGTGGTTTCAAGGCCAATCCATAATCACAATGTTTCATTTCCAACGCCAATACAACTCTAACGCATCACATAAAATCCAACAAATCTTGCAACCAATGGTCGTCCAACACAGCAAATACAAAATAAGGAAAACCTGTAAGAATCAAGACAATTTGATCGAAGGCAACATGTTGAACCCTCTATAGAATGATAAACACAACCATATCTCGCCAACCCAGTGCTTGGTGCTTCTCAGTAAAATTTGTACTGCATGTTTTATCTTTCACTTCTCACTTCTCGAAATTCTTTTCAAAGTTTCAACACAAGTATGGACCCTGTGGAGAAGTATGGAGCCTGTGGAGAAGTATGGAAGATGCTAAGATGGACAAGAGCCAAATAGATGATGTCGTCTTGGTCAGGGGTTCGACTATCACTTTGTGCAGGAATTCAAAAGAAAGCACAGAAAAGACATCAGCGGGAATGCCAGAGCTCTTCGCAGGCTGAGAACAGCATGTGAGAGGGAAAAAAGAGTGTTCTCTTCTACTACACAGACAATGATTGAGATTGATTCTCTATATAAAGGAATTGATTTTTACGCCATAATTACTCAAACTCGCTTCGAGGAACTCAACATGGATCTTTTCAGGATAAGTATGGAGCCTGTGGAGAAATGTATGCGATCGATGCACATTCGATTGTTAGCTGGAATTGTAACACAGTCCAAGAGATGTTGGAATCGCAGAACAGTCCAAGCAATGTTGAAATCACAACAACGATGTTTATTGCTCGTAGATCCACTGGTGGGAGGACACCGAGGAGGTGGTTTACAACAAACGTTGTCGGGGAATTTGCACCAATGATAGGCGAAATAAAGAAGCTACACACAGGAAAGAGAATGCAAAGGTTTACAAAGACAATGGTTCTCTTATTGCTAGTTCCAAAGCTAATTCAAGACACGGGATTTTCTAGCAGAATAATATAATCCTGTGAATAATATCTATGTTCATCATAATCTAGTCAAAAAGAAGAAAAATGAAGGAGTGTTATTTCCATAAAGACTGTTAGAATTCCAGGAGTGCAGGTCACACAGGCGCAGGTAGGATAGTGCGTTACATAGAATATTGCAGAGTATAAAACCACTATAATTTTAGGAGCAAAGATAGAGATGATTTGAGCACAGAGAAACGTAGCAGTGTATGGGAGCCAAAAGCAGTGTCTTTACACAGGATATCAGGTTTGACAGAAAAGGTCAGACAACTGACAGGCAGGTAATGGCAGGGTATTGTACGGAGCAGGCTTTGTATGGAGCAGCACTTTAAAATGGAGCATTTATGGACAGAGAGCGCAGGTAATGGCAGACAGAGGTCAGGTAATGCAAAAGAGAGTCTTAAAATAGCCAAAGTCAGGTGCAGCGTATACAGTGCCAGAGGTCAGGTAGAAGAGGCAGCAGATTTCTAGCAGACAATGAATTAATGGAGCGTTTCAGGTAATGGGCAGAACTGACATATATATAGAGACCACAAAACAAGTGGCTCAAATTGGAGCAGGACCAGCAATCGCCCGCTCTGATAACATGTTAAACACACATGGGAGCAAGAATAATCTGAATGATAAATCATGAGAGTACAATTTTTATTAACAAGAGATATACATTTATAGTACATTATGTGACCGTTGGGTTTCACATCCCAAGGTCTCTTGGACTCCTTTTGTCCATTCGGCTTCCACACTAACCCATTGAGGATTAGGTGTCCAACAGCAGCCAACGTCATGTCGCTCTCAATTGTGAAGAAGATCAATGCACAATGGAGCGAGACATCCTTGTGGATCATCCAACTTGATTGAACATTGGTACCAGCCATTAGTGAACTATGAGACGTGATCATCCAACTATCTCATGACAGTCGAGTCCACCAATTCATCAACATAGTTATTGTGGACATACCGGAAGCATACGATCGACTACTCAACAGAGACTAGTCCAGCAAGCTGGACAGATATTTTGCTACAAACTAGTCACACATGTGGCTTTCGTACAAGGGAAAAAGAAACCAAATCTGGGTAGTGTCCAAGAGGTATATGAAGCACAATGTCACTCCCCTTAATAGCGAGAACAAACCGTTGGCCTTCGCAGAACTCATGTTTGGCAACTGCCTCCTAGAAACAACATTAGAGTGTTATCCAGCATGGCCAACGCCAACCCCACCAGACACAGTTGGGACTCCTTCCTTGCCGAACTAATGGTAATGAAACATGTACAGTGCATTGTACCAATAGTAGCAGTAGCAGTAGCAACAATAGTGTCAACAGTACTAGCAAGTCAAACAGTGTGTGTACAAACAAGTTGTGGGCCATGGATTTTGACGAATCAAAGGCACATGACGGCTGAAGGACCAGCTACATCTCAGTCGCCCAAAATAACATAAAATGAATGATTTCAAGCTGCTTGAATTTCAAGTGCACAAGCAACGTCGTTGAGTATGAAGCACTCGTGTTGAGCTTACAAAGGACCATCAGCCTCAACTCAGTCGCACTAAAAGTAATATTGCACCCCACGAACAGTGTTGATGCTTTCAAGGACATAACAGTTTATGAAGGTAAGCACGAGCAGCCCCTGAAAATTGCAGTTGAGGGCAAGAAAGGCAACCTCATTCCCAAGGGTAGGGTTTCCCTCAACAAGCTCTATGGTTTGCAAAATTTTTGTCAAGGGCCAAGAAACAGTGGAACCCACAGGACCACCACTACGAAGGAACATAGCAACCTGGGAACCAATCATGATCCGACGATAGCTAGTCTCGGTACAAGCTACACACCGCAGCAGCGACAGTGTTTGACCGCTTGATCAAACAGTATCGGGATGTGTCTACACGGGCAGATGATGACTTGAGTACACACTACACACGAGCAATTCAACACAGATTCCAGGTAAAGGTGGATCACCAACAGATGCCGCCCACGAATAGCTCTGATACCATGTAGGAATTTACACAGTAACACGAATAGCTCATAAACAAATCACATATCAGTACACCAGTATTATTGAAGTGGTTAAAACCCTCAAAGAGAGAAACAGTCCACAGTCTCAGCCAATGCAGCCACTTCAGGCAATTTATTAATGTAAAAGAAATAAAATTTACATAAGCTTCTCTCATGAATGGTCACCTAACAAACGACCCTCCATGCTCTTTGAACAAAGATCATGGACCAATCGAGTGTTAAGCCACGGATCAAGTGTTAGTAATACTGAGGAGAGAATGAACCGTTGGATTATAAGTTACAAAAGGACATACTAAAAAAACACACTTTACCTAAATATACACTAGAGCAAGTTATACTTAATTATTTCCCCATGTGTCGGAATATCCTAACAATATCTTGTTGTACCCTACATAAGCTCTAAAGAACTTAGGTGATTTGACAAGAGTGTACGCTTGTTTTTCAGTGATGATGTATCTTGTCTCGGTATCCCTGAGGGGCTTGCTCATGAATGCCATCGGTCTTTCCCCTCCTTCCTCGTCCTTCTACATGAGAATACCAGCAATAGTGTCCTTGGATGTGAAGGAATATATTATAAATTCATTGGTGTAGTCTAGGCCGATAAGGACAGGAGCAGAGGCAATTCTTTCTTTAATTTCTTCAAAGGCCTCATTTGTCATTTGGTTCCACAAGTAGGGAGTACCTTTCTTTAGGAGGTCATTCATAGGCTTGACAATTTCAGCAAATTTTGGCACAAATCTTCTCACGAAGTTTATTTTGCTGAAAAAGGATCTTAAGGCACTTTGATCTTTAGGAGGGGGAATGCTTTTGATGGTTTGAATTATTTCAGGGTCAATGTTAATCCCATCCTTAGAGACTACATGCCCTAATAGTTTACCCTTGTCAACACCGAATATTGACTTCTTAGGATTTAGGGAGATGTTGTATTGCCTACACTTCTCAAATACCTTAATCAAGTGTTTGCAATGATCATGTCTTTGTTTAGAGGCAACAGTCAAATCATCTTGGTAAATCTTCATGATCTTTCCAATGAGGTCTCTAAAAGCAAAGTCCATTGCCCTTTGGAAAGTGTATCCAGCATTGAGGAAGCCAAACAACATCCTAAGATACATGTATGTTCCCCATGGTGTGGTGAAGGCAGTTTACAAGTGATCTTCTTCCTTTACAATGACTTGGTTATACCCTGAAAAACCATCAAGGACTGACATCATTTGGGACATTGTTATTCTTTGCAAGAGATTCTCCATATTGGGAAAGGGATAATTGTCCTTTAGACATACACGATTGAGATCCCTAAAGTCAATACACATCCTAAAGTTACCAATGTTTCTACAAGTGATCACAGGGTTAGAGATCCAGGACGAGTGTCATATAAGGGCTATTATCCCTGCATTGGCCATTCTTTGGAGCTCTTCCTTGACCAAAGGTGCAAGCTTGGGGTTTATTCTTCTTAATTTTTGCTTAACAGGGTTGGCACCCTCCTTGAAAGGAATAGTATGATGGATGACCTCAAGGTTATAGGCTTTCAAATCATCATAGGACCAAGCAAACACATCCTTGAATTCCCTCAATAATTCCTCGAGCTCACCCCTTTCATCTTTGGACAAGTTTTTACCGATTTTGACCATTTGAGGGGAGGTTTTAGATCCAAGGTTAAGATCCAACTTATCAAGCAATGGTTGATCATCGTGGTAGCAATGTCATTCCTATCAAAGTGTTGTTCGTTTATTAAATATTTCCCTTTCATATCGGGATCTTCATGGTCTTGAAGGAAATTGACTATATCTTGATCATCTTCCAAAACAGACCAATATTCCTCATAGTCAGGGACCAAGGGCCGATGGATTTTGTCAACTATGCACTTCCCTCTTTTAATGATATCACTGCAAATGATCGAGAATGTGGATGCAATTATGGCTAGGGCATCGACCATGTCATTAGAACATCGATCCAAAGCCAAGAATTGTCGCTCTTTGAACCCCTTGATCATGCTAGTTATTCTTTCCCTATATGGTTTCAATTTTTCATCATTTGTTTCGAACGTCCCCCTTATCTGTGAGATGACAAGGTCAAAGTCTCCAATAATGATTAATTGTTGGATCTCCCTTGATCGAGCCGCCTCAAATCCTAATAGGAGGGCCTCATACTCGATTATGTTGTTGGTGCAAGTAAATTGGAGTCTTAAAGAGAATAATAAGTACTCCTCGGAAGGGGATATGATGACAATGCCAACCCTTGATTCAGTCTTAGAGTGAGCCCCATCAAAATACATAACCCATCGCCCAAGGAGAGGGGGAGTCTTGATATGCTCACTTTTGAAAATCCTCCATTCCCCAAGTTTAGTATCTTCTTCTTCTAAGTCATTATCAGATTCTTGAGAGGTGGCAATCATTGGGGCAGTGAATTCCTACCTAGGGATGGACACATAGGAATTTTCTTTCCAAGGGAAGTATATAGTGGAACTATCTTCGTTGATGGAAAGGTTAAGGTCTTCAATGAATTATTTTGATAGAATCATACCCCATGTTGGATTTGTTTTGATAATGATAATGTTTATGGAGAACTCTTTTTCAGGGTACGTATGGAAAAAGATCTTTCTACCTTCTACCTTCTCCCAGCCCACATACCTTGAATTCTTCACAATTTATAATCACATTTCCCTTACATTTCTTTGACAAAGTAATCCCAAGCTTTCTCATAATACTCAAAGGCATGATATGGATAAGGCTCCCCGAGTTTACGATGCATTTTTTCAAAGTATGCCCACTTATTCCCAAAATCACATAGTAAGGGCCAATCATGCTTAAAATTAGTCTGAGGGGAATTCTTGTAGTGGGGTCAAAAGGTTCCCTTGCCTCATCATCGATTTCTTGCAACATAATTTATTCATGATGGGGAATACTTTCACTTGAGAGGGGAGGTCCATCTTCAATTTGTAGCATGTTGAAGGAATTATGCCTCTGGCTTCATCAAGGTCAACCATCATGTTTTGAGCTTGGAAGAGACTAGAGGGGTTTCTGCTTCGGACATCAAAGACCAACCTCCCTTTGAAGGCATTGAGGTAAGCGACCATGGCTACATACTTTGGGGGACACATTTCTTGAGGGATAGAATGGATAACCATATTGAATCGTTGGTTGAACTCAGCAATGGACTCATCCTCTCTTCTTTCACTAGACAAGAACCCTGTGTATATTTGGACCACGTCCTTTTTGGGGAACCACCTTCTTATAAAAGTTTGGACAAATCCTTCCCATGTAGAGATGGAAGATGACGGAAGGTTGAAATACCAATCACAGAATTCCTATCATGGTTGTAGCAAAGGCAATCATTCGCCTATACTCATTATATGGTTTATCATGTGTCTGGTATTCAGATTTTAAGAGATGTTCTTGGGGTTTTCTTCCCTTGTGAACATAGGTCTTTTGGGGTCTTCGAGCACTGCACAAATGAGAGCCCCAATTATGGAGGAAAGGTCTAAAGATCTTGTGTTTCGTCCTTGATTGACCTTTTTGTTAAAGAAAGGAATATGGGGTTCATCATCTCTCCTTCGATGGTAAGCCACAGCCTCAAGATTTTCCATCTAGGAAAGAGAATGTGGAGTCACTAGAGGAATGCTTTATAGATGTCATTAATGAATTGATTCCTTAATGACTCACTAGGGAGGTAGACCTGCTTCCACCTCGGCAACATCGCCAAAATGTTACTACTCAAACTAATAGGGGACTTAAAGGGGATCCCTAAAGGGCAAATGGTATGCCAAGGGAAATAAAAGGAGACTTCGCCCACTGTCACCTCAGCTAAGGCTCCCTACTATTTACGAACTTTCACTGATGGGAGGAGACTTGGTATAGTATGGAGTCACTAATGAAGGATAAATTAATAAGTGGATGTGGAGTGACCCAAATGACTCCCTTTCCATAAAAGGTTGAAGGATAGAGCTTACATGCTTTCTAAGCAAGGTACAATGTCTGCAAGGAGAGAAATGAGAGGATTTAAGGGTTAGGTTTAGGGGATATGATTCGTGAAAGAATTTCCCAATCCCTAAAATACTTATTGAAATTGGTATCCCCGATGGTTCTTGAAGAATTGCATTTCAAAGGAACGGGACCACACAAAACCAAACAAACCCAGCATAGATTAGGAAATGAGAATTTAGCAACAATGATGTTCTCAAATCTAGACAAGCTAGGGAAAGAATCAAAGAAACAATATTCACACAAAGGTGTTAAATTGATCCTATGAGGCACTAGCCTTGGGGATGTTAGGGCAAAGTTTGGTCTCGAAGTTAGGACTAGGATTTTCTCACAGCGCCACCATCAGAATGGCCTCAAATTTGGAGGTTGTCTTGAGTAAACACCAGTGCAGGAGAGGCTAGGAGATCGAACTTTTTGGAAGAATAGTTTGCTGGGAAAATGATGCCCTAAGTGACCTAACTTAGCTAGACCTTTTGGTGGATCAGTGTCTTGGTCTTGGGAGAATGGAGTCTATGATAAATATGAGTGAGGACTTTTGGTTCCCAACCTCAAGACTACTTCGCTAGCCTTTTAGGTCAAAGAGAAGCAATCTTGCAACTTTTATACTTTGATGTACAAAAAGCCATGGCTTATCAAGATAAATTTGTTGATAGAATTACCCCTTGGAAATTTCATTCACATTACATGGCCCATACATTAATAGATGCTATATAGAGACAAAATTCCACAATTTACGCAGTAAATGCATACAACAATTAGTGCTAAAAATAGCAAAAATCTCAGTACAATGTATATGACAAAGTAAAAGAAGAATAGCATTAAAAGCATGTACTTGCATGTAATAGAGTATATCCAACTATCCACAATTTGACAATAAAGAAGCTCCCACATCAAAACTCATCCATAAAGCTTCAATTCATGCTCCAACAAAAAATATGAAAATCTCAAGAGAGAGAAGAGACCCAATCCAAAGTGATGATGAGCAAATGAACTCATCTCACTTGTATTTATGCACCAATGAAGAGTTTGAATTAGCCTCCTTGGCCTACATAAGACCCAAAAATAAAATAATGTTATAATAATCTAGCTTTTGGTGACAAGCCCACCAAACTAGCTCACAAATAAAAGAATAAGCCTCTGAAAAGGTCAAATAATAATCTATGCATGTCGTATGGCCCTATAAGAGGCCTAATGAGGTCCATGGGTGCCATAATGAAGAGTAGGACCCTCAAAAGTGATGGGCAAGGGGTTGGCTCCTTGTTCTCCAAACAATAAACCTATGGTGCTTCCAATGGGTGTGGGGGCACAATAATAACCTCATGGGTCTCTGAATGAGTCAAGGATGCATGTAGATCATCTGTAAGGCCTTTGATGATGGTGTAGGGGATGCCACAGCATCTTACAAGTCTTGGGTCCGCTGTCAAGTGCATAGTATGTCTCTAGGGCCGATTCGGCAAAGGTGAACCAGGTGCATCATCCTCGTCCAATAAGAGTATCTCAAGTATCTCTAATCATCCTTGAGGATCCATGGAATGTTTTCTACTATTGTGCAGACCCATGGCTCTCAACACTCCCTACATTGTGCCAATGTAGCCCTTTGGAAGATTAGGACTCTGTATAGGGAGACCAAACCCAAGATGGAGACCATTTGCAATCTTGCATAAGATCCAATGCGTCCCCTAACCTTCCAATACAACAAGTCATTAGGGAAATTAAGTAAATGAGCTTACCAACCATGGACCACAAGTGAGGACTTCATAATGGTCTGTCCTTCCATAATGGGCTTCGGGATGTGCCAATGTCTCCTAAACTCCATATGGGGTTAACCAAGTATCCTATTAGGTGGTTTCTACTTCTAAAGGGGATAATATGTTGAAGGTACACCCTTCAAAAGGTGGTGGCATGTGACAGATAGGTGAATGAAGAAGGGGATGAGAAGGGGCATCCATGGGCCACATGTCGGGGTACAAGGGTAGCTAATAAAAGGGAAGCCCACACTTGGGTTTATAATGTATAGGAGGGAGCAATCGTGGTACATGAGGTGCCCCTGCCTTGATTTTTCCACCCTTCTTTATATTTATTTTGTCCTTTTATGATTTTCTTTAATTAAATGCTCGGGGCTCAAGGGGTAAAGGCATGATGCATAAGCTATAGTAGTGAATATCTCATTTTAAGGTAGGGTGGTTCATTTTCCACCAAGGGTTGAGACAATCATGGGTTCTTATATGATGAAGGATGCTCATTGAACTTTAGGAACTAGGGTGATGGCCATATGGATGGGGTTATTGGCTTTATCCCACGTGTTAAATGTGTTTGTCCCGACCATCTTTTGCATTTTGTGGTACATTTTCCTCTTGAATGTGGCTAAATATGTTGTTTGCTTTCTTTTTAGCTGCATCAACCTCTAGGGCATCATTCCAGGTCTGACCCAAAGTGTGGGCGAGGGGAAGGGGCAAGCTAACCTTATGTAGACCCAGTGGAGGAATATGGGCCCAAGTGGGAGAAATGACAAATGGGGTGACAGTGAGTGGAAAGAGGGTAATATAAGCATGTAAGGGAGTGCGACCACGCAACCAAAATCAGGGTTTCCTGTGAAATACCATCCCTGAAGCCAAATGGTCAGTAAGAGAGATCACGAGGCACTGGGATGCAAGGTTAATATCCATAAGGGGTCTACGGGACAAGGGCACACACCTAACCCATTATTTCCACCGAATTCCCCCATTAATCCATGCCGAGAAGTGTCTATGATAAGCAAACTATAATACTCAATTATCAAATGACAAGGCATACCTTTAGGTTCAAGAGGACCACCTTCAAACATACGATCATGGCAGATAAGCGAGGGACCACATGGCTGGCTCAAGTGGCGGAGAAATGGCACAATGAGCTAGCTAGTCTCTGCAAGGGGTTGCTCGTTGTCGGGTGAGGACAATCTTGGAAAAAAAAAAAACTCATAGGGATATCACCCACAAAATGGTGGGTAACAAGCCTCACACATATCAACAAATGACATTAACCTCTGCAGTTGGGTTTGTCTTCTTTAATCAGATCTACGGCCCTTTGTAGGGCCGACCTTTAAGCCTTTACAGAAAGTTTAGTCTCATGTCGATGCATCAAGATTGGAAGGAAGGGTTCAGTTATACATTGTGATTTGACCACATTCTCAGATCTGAAATTTTACTCTTGTTTTAGCTCTCCATATCCATATCTAGCCCTTGATTTCATGCACAATGGTTCAATTTTGTTTCGGCCTTTATCATATATTGTGAGCAAGCTCCAAACCTTACACTTCTAACATCTGGACTTATTCTCGAATACAATGCTCTAGGTTATTAGTTTCAGCGTCAAAAATAGTGGCACAAGTCTATAGATATGTTTCATTTTGGTGCCTCCAAGAGCATTATCAATACCCTCATTTGTAGTTTTATACTTGAGCCTTAGACAAAGCTTGACATCTATGCATATTTTAATAGTTGTAAACATTTTGGTGCAAAATTTCATGCCATGGGACCAAGTTCAACTATAGGCACAGTAGCATTACAATTTGATGAAAAGGGTTTGTTAGACCACAATGATGTCTATCTGCATTAGAATTAGTACATATGTAGCTTAAGGGTTGGTTGATTTAATTCACCAACTCATTGTGCCATTAGTGAGGGTTTCAAATTTGTAGTGCCTTGTGACTACTCACTGGAGTTAATGAATTGAGAACAAATCTTTTATTGTTATTGAGATTTGGATTTGACTAAGGTTTTCACTATCAGCACATGTTTCTGTCGTAAGGGTTTCACTATCAACAGTCACATATTGCCGCTGTAAGGATTTCATTTTAGCAGTTTGAGCTTCACTATCATTTTTGCAATGTAAGGGCTTTATCATTTGTAGCAATCTCAATGTCACGTATTTTTGTTGTTGTTGAATAACTCTGCCAGTAAGGATCATCATTCTCTTGGCTTGCACTACATTAGAGGTGTTGCATCAAGCCATCTTCACAGCATCAACTAATAGAGGTACATTTGTTCAACATTTCATTGTCATTATCATTTTACAGCAATTGGAGGAATTTGGCGGAAAGGGTTCCATTGTCATCAGTTGAAGTTATGCAATAAGAGTTTCATCATTTGTTCAACTGCAAAGATTTCATTGTCTAATCAATTCTTGTAAATGGGTCTTGTCCTTGGTACGGGAGCCCACAATAGTTCTGACTATTCTTATTATCATTTTCAGGGTGGTTAGGCAGTGCAAAACAGGTGATTGAAATCTCCTAGTTATGACCTGAAAACACTTCAAGGTGGTAGGGTGGTGTTAGGGCAAGTTGGAGCTTGCAAGGGTGTTGGAGCATGCTATCGGTGGCAGCTAATAAAACCAGGGCATTGGAGTGTCCTCCCAATTGGAGCTGGAATATTGAACGTTTTTCTAAAGTACTAGGGAGTTGGGGTTCCCTTTTCAGTTGGAGTTTAATCATATCATGTACTCATAAAATTATTAAAGAAGTTTTCGATGGTTTTTTCTCCCAGAAGGGTTTCCACCTAAAAATATCTAGTGCATTGTTCTTTGATGTGTTGATGTTTTATGCTTATTGTTAATGCTCTGAAATTTTAATAATTGATAATTGATCAAAAATACAGATTCACTCCCCCTCTCAGTATTTCCAACACTCCCCTTAACCATTGACAATTCCTGCAGCCTTCTCTGGGACTGTAGGGGTTGTAAGGACCATATGCATTACTGATGGGTCATGCATTGCCAAAAACAGTTATATCCCTCAACAGTGGTGCAATTGGTTCGAATTTGCTAGATTGTTAATTAAATGTAGCATTGGTTGATTTACAACCCCCATAAACCCACGATAATGAGTTTCCATCAATTGTACCATTGGTTATTGGATTGGAATTGCAAATGAGGATTGTGCTTGCACCACTAGATTGAAGAGGGCATTATTAGTTTTGTTAACAAAATTGCAGAGACAAAAAAAGCACAACCAAAGTGGATTGGTTCATAGTTGGCACTAGTTTTAGCCTCAAAAGCCATCTAATTATTCCCTAAAGCCAAATTTTGAATAGGGTTGATTCATGCTTCTTGGAGAAATTGAAATTGTACAATTTTTGAATTTTATTTTTTTGTGGAGATCCATATTGATGAAACAAACAGGCCACAGTCGTACTATATACAGATCATCCCACCTTGCAACAATAGTGGCATGTGATGTTCTTCAGCCTCTTGGTCGTATGTTCACCATTGCCTTGCCCTTTCTTCTTTGCCCACTTGCTTTTTCCCTTAATCATTGGATGCAAAATCTTATTCTGTACCCCTTGCCTCATAGTTGCTACTACATCGTTTCTTCCATCCAGCCTATTGTAAGGGACTATTGCACAACTCTTTAAACCGTAGGTCAACATTCGTAGTGGTAATGTTCAAAGTCTCAATAAAAGTGCTCACAAACACGTGGTAAGTTTTTCAATGCAATTACCACCATGTCCTCTTCCATTTTCGACCAATGGCCAACAATTGTTCTATGTATCTTTGATCTCTCGTAAATGCTCCTGCAATGATGCATTCTCATACATTGTGATTTAAAACACCATTTTCTTTAGGGAGAAAGCTACCCCTGTCCAAAGTTTCATGCAACTCTTGCAAATGCTTCCCAAATGCTCCTGCAATGATGCATTCTCATCCATTGTGATTTAAAACACCATTTTCTTTAGGGAGAAAGCTACCCCTGTCCAAAGTTTCATGCAACTCTTGCAAATCCTTCCCAATCATTGCTGAAGTGTTCCTTTTCTGGACTTCAAGAAGAATTTCCTTTGTCACAAACCATTTAATTAGCAATACATCTCTCTGACTCATCATAGCAATAGCTGTTAATTGGGTATCTTTACTTAAGACGATATCAACCAAGCACCTATATTCAAATATGGCCAGCATACACTGCTTCAACATATTGGAGTTTTTCCCAAAGAATCGATGGCTACATCCTAACATGATGTGGGGTAAAGAGGTTGTTGGTACAAGTCAAAAAGGCATAAATATATTCAGAAACAGAGTAAAATGTTGGAAATATCTGTTCTTTGCCTCAATTTACATCCTAGAGTAAGAAGACCTGGCTATTGGCTCTAAACACGAATAGCAGCCATGTATTGCTAAAAAAATAGATTTTTTTTGTAATAAATCCACCCAAAAACAATGCCAAAACACAGATTTGACAAATCTATTCAATGACAGCATCAAGACACAGATTTTGATCAATTTGCTCAAGAATAGGACCAAAACACAGATTTATATTAATCTCTTTGGATCCGATGAAAATCACCAAAACAATAGCTTAAAGTTTCAAATCTGCAAATCTAGACAACAATACAAGCAAAAATAGCATCAATCTGTTTTCAAATGCTGTGTATTGTCAAGAAATCAGACAAATTTAAGTGATTCAATATTTGAACAGGCCGTATATTGCTATATTTTTGTCTAATTACTGGCCTGTACACTTCATTACTTCTTGGCATCTCAAATTCCATTTTTTTACAGTCGTACTGTAGCTGGATTCTCCTATGTGGCACATCTATACAACACATGCAACTATTGGTAGATCGATCTACTTGGGCACATGCAGATCTCTTTGGTGGTCATATGACCATACGAATTGGTTCTTACAATCTTCACTTTCAATGTTATTTTATTTTTTTTCTAGCTTTGGTGAAATCCCTTTTTGCCTCTTCGATGTTCTATGCTAGTGATCCCTCAATAAGTCTCTACTAGCAACAGTGCCTAGATCTTCACACTCTCATAGACTCCATAACTCTAACTGAACTCTGATAGTATATCACAATAAACAAAAATCGAATGCAAAGAAACCCAAGATAACTCAAGTGAGTTCTCCATATTGCACTGACTAACTAAGTAAAAACCTTCTTATAAAGGATTGCATACTAGTTGGAATCAGTCCACTTTATGATGTGGGATAGACCAGATATACACTATAATTAAATAAAACATGAAGGCAGAAAATAACCTAAAGCCAAAATAACTTTATTAATGCCTATGTCTGATATCTAATTGACCATTATTATTTGACATTTACTATAACATTAAGACTTCAAAAAGTTTACCCATATCCTTATTTATAAAAATTACTTGGGATTTGATGGTTTTCCATGTGATATTCTATGAAATAGATTGAGACCATACGTGGAAGTTTTTCCTCCAAATCTGAAATGTTGGGAGCAGCTTGAAAGAAACTCTTATTGTGATATGATGGTTTTCCACATGATCTTCCATGAAACAGCGTGAGACTATCAATGGGAGTTCAGAGTTGTTTTCCAACTCTGAAATGTTTGGAGCAGCTTGAAAGAAGCTCTTGTTGTGATATGATCGTTTTCCACGTGATCTTCTATGAAACAGCTTGAGAATATCAATGGGAGTTTAGAGTTGTTTTCCAACCCTGAAATGTTTGGAGCAGCTTGAAAGAAACTCCTTTCTTATTTCATTAACTCAATAGAGAAATGACCATTTCCACCTAGTGGCAGAGACAAAAATTAAAAAACATGAAAATATAATATGGCACACTATTTTTTCATGCTTGAAGCCACAGACTATGGTGATGAAAACTTAGGAAATGCATATGCACAAAAGACAAGCAATGACCAAAAACTTATGTTGCCAGGAAACGTGGGTGCGGGGACGGGGACGGGGACGGCATTTTTGGAAACAGGATGCGTGGGTTCGTCGGGTAATATAATAATATTAAATTTTAATAATTATATTTTATAAATTATGTTAATAGATGTTAATAATAAATATTAATGAGAGACTAAGCTATATTTTATGACAGCATAACATTCTTTTGAATCTTTTCCATGTAACCATGACACTGACAGCTATGTGAGAGAGCTCAAGGCTACTACTAAAACTGAAAATTCAAAATACGTACTCAGCTATTTTGGTGAAACTTGGGACAGATTTTGTCACACACAGCTGACTGAGATACACTAGCCAAGTTTCCTACAAACTCAGGAGTACGCTCAAAAATCCTAAAGTATTCTGAGTTCTCAAAGACTCAACATTTTAAACTTTATTTTATTGGGCTGCCTTGTGTGTTTGGTGGGACAGCAGTGAAATATATGCTGCCAGCAGCCATAATTTATACTTTAATGTAGCCACAAGCCTAAAAAAAAACCACAGAATTTATATGTTAATGACAAATGTAATGATTCAATTTTTCAAAAATTAAAATATATATACTATGAACTGTTTTTCCTGAACAAATTCTAAACCATTTAATTGGATTTTGTTGATCCATGGTGAAATTATATTGCAAGGGCAAGCAACACCATTGTTAGAGGGTAGATAATGAACTGGCTTGAATGTTGTGTAGATGATTGAGTTGAAAATTTGAAATACATTCCACTGAACAGTTTATATTGTAAAGAATAGCACAGAGCTATATTCAGTGTATGAATGCATTTATGTAATGCCATTCATTAATGCAAAAAATGATGAAGAATTTATGCACTTTATTAATCTAATTGCAACTATTGCAGGTTAAAAGAACTGAAACATACACTTCTCATATTATAGTATATAGTATAAAAAATTAAAACTTTAACAAGTCTGGGCTGAGTAGAGGTAAGTTTGTGGCATTGTCATCTCTGTTTAGGGCTTCGGCTGGGTACAGGGGTCTGCATAGGGAGGCCGAGTTCTGTTCCTTAGTGAACAGTGAGCTGTTTTGTGTAAACAGTGGCATGAATCAAGCCCTGCAGCTCAGCGTTTGACAACAATAAGGAGGAAGGACTATGCCGCAGCTGTAGGAGGCAAATTGAGTGTATAAAAGTGGACTGACAGTTGTGGCTCATGTTGCAGAGAGTCCGAAACAGCAAGAAATTGTGACATTTATTCCGGCAATTCTGCTTAATGTAGTTGAGCCCCTGTGGGTGTTCACTGTTCAAATGTGTAATATAATGCACCTATATTTTTCACATGCGAGTCTTGAGAAACTTTTTCATGGAATAATAAAATTGAAAACGAAAACTTGTAAATACCAGTCGCTGAAGCTGCTTTGTCCACTGCCATTGAAGCTGCTCTGTCCACTGTCACTGAAGCTGCTCACTGCTGCTGAAGCTGCCCACTGCCGCCGGAAATGGTAAACGGGGACGGCTCAAGCCTCAACCAAATGGAAAAAACTTAAAGTTAAATGAAATCAGTAATCACGTATCAGATATTTGCTTGTGTGTGTTCATAAAGAGTTAAAGTCTTAAAGATTTAGGGTTTTTTAAGTTTTTTACCTTTGTTATAAGTTATTTTTTAAATTCCAATAAAAAAATTATTTGAAAATTAAATTTTTAATATAGTTTTTTTTATGAAGAACCCGAAGAACCCAAGAATCCATTAAAGGAAAGGAACCCAAATTTTTTTTTTGAAGAACCCGGTTCTTCTGGGTTCGTCTAGGAAGAACCCGTACCCGAATCCGGTACTTGGGTGCGGGAAACCGGGACGGGTTCGAGAACCCCACCCCCGGGTGCGGGTACCCGTGCAACATAGCCAAAAACACACGATTTAAATCATCCTCAGATTTGAGGTCCTTCAAAAGAACTATAATCCATAACCAACTTCGAATTGTTTGGCAACTTCTTTCACCTTCATACATAACATTGCATACCACCCAATGCAGAGGATTAAAGACTAACTTCAGTTCAGGCAGAGATATGACGGCAAGTTTCCTTCCTGGCTGTTAGGAATCAGCATAGCATAACAGGCTTCAGTTCAGACTCTTGGTATGAAATGATGTTAATGCCAAGTTTGCCTATGCATCTGTAATAATTTGCATACAAAATTAGTAGTACAGGTTAGATATTGTGAGGCAACTGTGCTTTATCTATAATTCCTCCTTGATCATACTAACATTGGCATAATTAATAAAATATGAAGCTGCCAGTCTTGCCCAAAACTGTGCATCATTGCTATAATTTCACCAGTCATACTAGCAAGGCATGGATTATTATTGGTACGATGTCATGAGAGTCCTGCTAGCAACACTAGACTTAAATGATATTTGAAATGCCATTCTATATCTGTAGAATTTTCAATATGGCATACAATGTAATGTTATCCAGCATTCGCAATATTTCTTCCTGATAGCCTCCAACTCTTTATGCACATCCAAGGTAATTGAAAGGCAAACAAACAGAGAATTACAAAGAGGACAATTATGTTCATAGAGTAGGTTCACTTAAACAAGAGTTAACTTGTCACAAGTGGTTTTTTAATAAGGAATATAAACCTAATATCATGTCTTGTGAACAATTTAAAGCAGAATCCAAAGTAAAATATATAAATATATACAATAAAAACACCAATTCACTTTTCTGATTTCTTTTGATGCACAACTATCCCACAAACTTCTACGAAAGCCAGATAATTAACGCTATAATGCTATTTAATTTAAGGCAGAACTGAAGCACACATGCCCATCTGTAACTGTATAAATACTTTGCTCCTTCATTTACAGGTCATTTGATGCAAGGCACTCATCAACAAGCTGCAAAAGATTGGGATTCTCCAAAGCTGCAGCAACTCGTTCTTTGTCATTCAATTGCTTGTTGACTGTAAGCACAATTGTCAAAATCACTTTTCCTTGACATGCAGGCTTGAAATGTAACAAGTAAATTCATTATGCACCAGAATTGAACATGAAAATCTATTTTACTCTACAAAGTTTACATTTCTTCTAACTAGATATGATAGATGACACAAAGACCATGGCTGCAGTATCCAAATCTTGTGAGGCTACATCAACACTACTGTCTAGAATGATGAATTTTCCACTCACTGGCAATTGTTAGGTAGCATTTTTGCTTCACAAAACTTGAAATCAGGTACTGTATTAGAAACATGGATGGCATCAAAATATGATCCCCCAGAAATTTTAGGAGGCAGGGAAACAATGACTAGAAAATAAAATATATGTACATATAATTCAAAAAAGAGAATTTCTTTCTAAATAGCAAATTGTAAAGAAAGATAGTAAGAAACATAGTCATGAATGATAAACATAAACAACAATGTAATAGAAATCTGAGTTGTATCTTAGCTCCCATATGACATTACATAACGCAGACTCCAAAATTACCCAAGACTCTTCTTGCTGTCACCTCTCTAGAAATGGCTCCCTGTGCTATGAGAATCACACTAAACACTTCTTCACTGCTGCAGCCATGGGATTTGCTTGTGTTATAAACAGTTCCCGTTTATTCTTGAAGACTGTATTTTGTAGATGAATAAATGCATTGATTGATAAAATGATTGATAAGATAATGATGATATTACAATGAGAACACCCATTATAAACACCTAGGTGGTGGTTCCTTTTCATACTAATGGACGTGGCTTTTCGATAAGACACATCTTTTCATTAACTTATTAACTTATCATTTATTATATTATTACATTTATAACATTGACACCCTCTTTAAGGAATGTTTTGTCCTCGAAGCATAATAAACAGGATTCTCTCTACTTGAGCATGGTTCCATGCAATGACGTTTATCTGTTTTTATGGGTTTGACTTTGTTCGCGCTTTGAGTGTTGGTGAGGTTCCTATATATTGTTGCTTCTACTTTGGGAGGGGAAGCCTCAACACCATATAATTTGTAGTGTGTCCTTGCCAATTAAACGCCCTGAACTATTCTTCAAGGTTTGTAGTATAACTTCCCAAATGCATCAACTACTCTGTACCTACCACTATATCCATCACTTTCAGCGGTAGAGTGTAGAGTTCTGTTTGCAGCAATGTTGCACGAAGCAGAAGCGACGGGGAAGCGTTTTTTGGAAGCGGGGACGCCGAAGCGTCATTTTCCAAAAATCTAGGAAGCGAAGCATCCGCGGAAGCATCTGCTATATATAATATATATATATAATATATATTTGCATTTATACTCAAAACAAACAATCCCAAATACCAAATTAATTGTAGAAGACATGAAAACATGCATATTTTTGCATAAATCAAGATAGATATGGCATCCATAATTCCATTGTAGTTACTAGTATGTACAACAATCATCTATATTCTAGCTATTACAAACATACATCAAATTTGTAAGCATATTATAGAACATAAAACATTTAAGCATATTATAAAACATAAAACATAGAGCATATTATGATTTATCTAGCAAGTGAGCAACTGTCGACATTTGTCATGTCCAAAGTTCAAATAATAATGTTTACAAAATATGTCACTTGGTCACCGCCAAGACAAAAAAGGTTCAAAATTCAAATTCACAAGTCTAAAAGTCTAATGAGTAATCTATGACAAAAAGTAGTAGATTGTGAATATATCTACTAATCTCTCCTCCTTCCACCACGAAGAGAACGTGGCGGCGGGCCTCCATGTGGTGGCAATGAAGAAGATGGTGCCTGTGGAAGTTGTGGCACTGAAACTGATGAAGAAGAACCCCCTGCTGTTAGTGTTGAACCATGGAACCTAGAAACCAAGGGACCAGATGGGGGTAGGGGTGGCATATTATCAACACGATCATCATCATCCTGGAATCGTTCAAAAAATTCATGCAAAAAAAAACACTAGTTAACAAAAAAATAAAAAACATGAATTAGAGAAATGCTTTATAAGGAAAAATTGGAAAATTCATACCACAATGGACATACCTGGATAAGAGCATCCTCTAATTGCTCTAATCGCAACACTCCATCCTCCAAATTGGGCTCCTCTGGATTCTTGTCCTAAATCAACAAGTCTTTATTAGACTTTGCATCTTCACAGTAATGGGACAACAATCGCAAGTTGTAATGAACATAAACCAAGCTCTCTGTCCAGTCTAAACTCAACTTGTTCCTTTTAACACTATGGATGAAAGAATAAGAGCTCCAACACCTCTCTGCAGAAGAAGTGTTTACCACCTGTGATAGCACTCGCAATGCCAAAGCCTGAAGAAGTGGAGTACCCCCTCCATGCATGTTCCACCACTCAAGAGAAGAAAAAGTCTCTCAATCTTTAATTGCATGCATGCTCCCAAATGGACCAGTGTTAAGTGTATAGTTGCTCACCTGTCTCCGTACCAATGCAGCCTCCTCATCGGGGATTAATTTACTCAATGCAGCGATATATTTTTTGTGAACCTCTTGATCTTGGTGTGGTTTTCTCCTGCTTCCCCCCCCCCCCCAAGGTGCTGGTGTTGAAAGCCATGATGGATGATAGTATTTAGGTGTCAAAACATATGCTAATGCATGCAATGGAACATTTAGCATTTCCCATCGGTTTTCCACCTCTGCACGAATATAATTGTACAAGGTGGTATCTCTAGGCTCAACAATGTCTTTAATCTGCCCCAACATGCTATCCATTTGCTCATACACCTCCCCAATTATTGGTCGATCTGAATCTGCAAACTTGATCATGTAATAAATTGGTTTGGTGAATTGCAAAACATATTGAACCTGTGCCCAAAAGTAACTGTCAAGAACAGTATCCTTGACTGCATTAGCACCATCTATGTTAGTGTTAATTTCATCCCATGATTTAGCACACACCAGATTAGTTAAAGCTTGTCTCACCTTCATTAGCCGCCTAAAGGTGAGGTAATAACTAGCAAATCTTGTCTTTGCAATTTTAAGCAACTGCAACTTGGAGTAAGTGCCATAGAAGTAGTTTACCCTTGTATGCCCCGTGATGAATTTAATGAGCTGCTTCCCTCTCCTGTAAAGCTCAGTAATCCACCCACATTCTTTGTGCTTCACAATATCATGCATCAAAAGGTTCAATGTGTGAACCAGGCACCTAGACCAAAAGATGTGTGGATAAGTACGCTCAATAATTTTTCCTGCTGCCTTACAATTTGCTGCATTATCTGTGATCACTTGAACCACATTATTCGGACCAACATCTTTGATTGATTTCAATTGGGGATCTACAATGTTTTGTGCAGATGCAATGATGGAGGAGGAATCATGACATGTAATAAATACTGCACCACTAGAAGAAACACCAAGAACATTTATCAAATGTTGGTTTCTAATATTTTTCCACCCATCTGATACAATGGATACCCCAAAATCTACCCACTCATTTGTAAAACGTGTCAAAGCTCTTTGAACCTTAGCTTTCTCTCTTTCTAATAACACTGTTCTATCTTTCTCATAGTTGGGGGCCTGGTATCCTTTTGGGGCTTCATTGATGGCCTTTACCATTTCATGCCAATAGGGAGAGCGAAGCACATTGAATGGTACACTACAAGCACAAAGAAAACGGACCATCTTTCCATCCACATCATCCCTCCCAGCAACATTAAGGAAATCCCCTATTGTTCTTCTACCTCCAGAGCTTGTAGAAGTACCATGAGGAGATGAGTAGCTACCAAATTTAGAGGTTGCACTTGATTCAAAATGATTTTTTTGTTTCTTGTTTTTTTGTTGTGCAACCATCTCTATTTGGATGTATTTTCTTCTTTCTTCAGTTGAAATGTTTGGGCAAATTTGTATCCCCACAGGACCCTTTTTTCATCACTGTCCAGCACCCCACAAAGATGCCTCCTCAGATGGGTATGTGAACCACAATATGGTTTTCCTCAATGACAACCATGAGGGCACACAAATTTGTAAGATCCACCACCCTTTCCCCCATCAAGTTTGGTGACATAGTTCCACAAGGGTGTTGATGTAGCTTTCCCATCTTGTGTTTTAGTGTCCCCTTCAAGTTCATCCCCTTCCTCTTCAAACCCTTCCTCCTCATCATACATTTGGTCACTCATATTGGGACCACTGTCCTCTTGTGTTTCTTCCCTTCTATTCCTATTCCCCTTTGCCATCATTAAAACCAAGAGTGGAATGATACATAGAAGCCAAAAGAACACCATCTTGGAATATGGATATAGGTGGTGGACAACCTGTAAGTAAAGGAGCAAGTGGAAACAATGGGAAAGAGTAGGAGAGAGAGGAGAAAAATACAAAAAAATTGTCAAAAAAATAAGGGAGTTTGGGGTTTGAACTGACCTCTTTAGCTCTTGTAGATGAAGTCCTCCAAGCTCTTGCTCCAAGCTCCTCCTACTTCTCCTAGCTCCTCCTTCTTCACTCCTCCAAGCTCTCCTCTCTTCTCCTCTCCTTTCCTCTCTTCTCTTCTCCTCTCCTCTCTTCTCTTCTCCAACTCTCATAAACTCAAAGTGAGAAAATGAGGAATGAATGGGGGCTTTATTCTTTTCATTCCTCACCTTAACCTCACTCTAACCTCACCCTAACCCACCCCTTTATGCTAAGTTAATATAAATTTTAAAAAAAAACTGTTTTTTTCCCTTGCACACAGCCTTCTTTCCCGAAGTGTACGAAAGCATACGGGAAGCGTACGAAAGCATATGGGAAGCGTACGCTTCCTCCTCCGAAGCGCCACGCTTTTGAGGCGCGAAGCGCGCTTCGGAGGCCTGGAAGCGGCGCTTCCGTACTGCGCTTCCAAATTTCCAGGAAAGGGCAAAAAATGCCGAAGCGCTGCTTCCGACCAAGCTTCCTAGGCGCTTCCGTACGGGACGTGCTTCGGGGCTTGGCACCGGGGGGGGCGCTTCGTGCAACATTGGTTTGCAGTTCCAGTTCTTGTATCTAAATTGAAACTTAATGACATTTTCCTACTTCTTTGACCTTTTGTCCATAACATTATTAACAGTATTAATAATATAGCAATCAACCATCACTAATTTTATCAGGCGGTTTACTAACTTTGTCCTAGCATGTGCTCGAATCAAATCCCCAATGGATGAGGCACACTAGTCTATGCCAACAAGTTTAATAAAGTGACATCCACAAATGTAGGCGAGCATCACTTGGGTTTCTCCAAAAGATTTTCCTTTTAAAAAATTACTAACATATTATAACTTAAAATAGGTCAACTAGGTTTAGCATGGGTTGTTGGGAGCAGTGTTGATAATATCGCCGAAATATCGGCGATATTCTTAAATATCGCGATATTTTCGGCGAGCCGAAATATCGCCGAAAAAATATCGCCGATATGTCGGCAAAATATTGCGCAACGACCTAATTTATCGCCGGGAGACAGTTTTAAATCGCAGCGCAGGTTATAAAATTCGGATTTTGGTTTTTTATGAATCATTTTCATTTCTGATTGCTGGGGAAGGAAGGAGAGAGCTATGTGCTTGCTGCCAAGGAGGGTTTGAGCGTTCCATAGCTATTATCGCCACCAACAACAAAGATTTCATTGATCTAAGGTTCAACAGTGAGACAATTTCATTTCTTCCATTAACAGGTATGTTCAAATAAACCCCTATTTTAATGAATTTTTTGCTAGTTTTAGGATTGTTCTTACTTGCCTACTTGCCTACAATCATTTTGCTTGATTTTTTTTCCATTTGAAAAGATTTTCATGCCCATGAGAAAATGCAAGGTTTTTAAGTTTTTAAGTTTTCAAGTTTTCTCCATATTTGGAAAGCAAACTCCATTTTTTTTTAGTTCATAGTTGCAGAGGCTATTTATTAATTTTATTATATATTAGGGGTTCATCTCTATAAAATTTCTTCACCTTAGAAATTAGTTTCTTATTGTGCAATGTGAAGTTGTGAACAGTGAGATAGGTTTACCGTTTGCCTATTTCTAAAAGTATATTCTATGTATGAATTTATGAATTTTTAATTTTCAATTCACATTGCAAAATTGCAAATAATGTAGCAAAAAAATTGTTTTGTAAAATGATGTGGTTATTAGTATTACTTATTAAGTTACTAATTCCAATTTTTTTTTGCTGCCCTAAGTTTGAGTTAGCCCACTACAACATACAAATATGCCAAAAGCCTTGGACCCATTTTGGGAGTATGGGAACCCTGATGGTGGGACAAATCGTGCATATCTTACATGCAAATTGTGTGGGACCAAGATGACAGGTGGGGTTACACAACTAAAATACCATCTTGCTAGACTCAGTGGACATGATGTTGGGGTTTGTACAGTTTCTAGTCCAAAGCTTATACAAAAATCTCTTGAGGCAATTAACGAAAAGGACAGAAACAAGGAAGAGGCAGAAAGAACAAAGCTAAACGTGTAGGTAGATCTTTCGGGCTATCTTCTCCTGATTTTGATGTTGAGGGTAGTTGCCCTAGTGGGAGGGGCTCCACAGCTAGCACACCATCACCTGCTACTGCTAGTGCGACTGTGAGGTCATCATTTTTTGTTCCATGAACAGGACCTGGAGCACAACCTGGCATAAAATCGCTTGTTAAAAAGAAGGAGAAGCAAGAAGCAGATAGAGTCATGGGGAGGTGTATTTTTTGGAGTGACTTACCTCTCAGCATCACCAAAACCAATCCATTTTGGCAGCCAATGTGTGATGCTATTGTTGTTGTGGGCCCAGGGTACAAAAGTGCCACATATGAGCAGTTGCGGGGGCCAATTCTTCAAGCAAAAAAGCAGGACATCAACTCTCTCAGCATCACCAAAACCAATCCATTTTGGCAGCCAATGTGTGATGCTATTGTTGTTGTGGGCCCAGGGTACAAAAGTGCCACATATGAGCAGTTGCGGGGGCCAATTCTTCAAGCAAAAAAGCAGGACATCAACTCTAGAAGTTACTGGATGCACAGTGATGTCTGATGGTTGGACAGATAGGAAGGGTAGGACCCTTCTAAATTTCTTGGTACATTGTCCTAAAGGTACCATGTTTATTAAAATCGTTGGATGCATCAGAACATATCAAAGATGCAGCAACGATATGTGAGTTGTTAGATGGGTTCATTCGGGAGATTGGTGTGCAGAATGTGGTGCAAGTCATAACAGACAATGCAGCGAATTATGTGTCTGCCAGCAAAATGCTTATGGAGAGGCATCCCACATTGTTCTGGACTCCGTGTGCAGCACATTGTCTCGATTTGTTGCTTGAGGATATGGGGAAACTCTCCTTCATCAAGGAGGCGGTTGATATGGCTAGGAGCATCCCCAAGTTTATTTATAACATGCTTTTGTTCTTAGCCTCATGAGGAGGTTCACTAAAAACAAGGAGTTGCGGCGTCCTACCATCACACGTTTTGCCACAAACTTTATTACTCTTCAGTGTTTGCTTCGATGTCAATTCGAGTTGAAGCAAATGTTTGTGTCTAATGATTGGTGTAATTGTAGATACAACAGGAGACAGGACGGGAAAGCCATTGCAAAAATGGTGTACTCTGAGACATTTTGGCATGGAGTAGAAGAAGCATGTGCAGTTAGTGAACCTATAGTAAAGGTTCTCAGATTGGTGGATGGGGAGAAGCCTGCAATGGCTTATTTGTATGAGGGCATGTATAAGGCCAAGGAGGCCATTCGTTCTTATTATGCAGACAAGGGTTCTGTTGGCCTTGATAGGCAGATGATGTTATGGGATGTGATTGATAGTCGGTGGACAGGGATGCTTCATCGACCCATTCATGCAGCAGCACTCTTCCTCAACCCCGCATTTTCGTACAAATGCAACTTTGATTTTGATGGCGAGGTGATGGAAGGGCTCCATTCCTGTATTCAGAGGATGGTACCTGATCCTGAGCTTCGTAGCAAAATCAATCGTGAGATACAATCTTATCGGGATTGTGTTGGCCTATTTGGCTTGTTGGACACCTAACCTAATCCTAAATGGGTTAGTGTGGAAGCTGAATAGACAAAGTAGTCCAAGAGACCTTGGGATGTGAAACCCAACGGTCACAACAATGTACTATAAATGTATATCAGTTGTTAATAAAATGTATTCTCATGTTTATCTTTCATATTGTTCTGGCTACCCATGTGTGTTTAACATGGTATCAGAGCAGGCGTATTCCTGCCCTACATAATTTCTTTGAACCATTTGTTTTATGGTCTTTATATGCAAGTCATTTCTGCCATCACTTATGAATATTTTCTCAGCTAAATTCTAGCTACCACCTCTTGCATATACCTGCGCTGCTCCTCCATATTCCTTTATCTGCGTTCTATCTGCCTGACCAGCGCTATCCAAGATACGCTCCGTGCGCTCTTTATAACCGTTTTCTGCCATTATTGATGTTGCGCCACTCTATCTACCATAATTATTTCTGCGCCATTTCTGCCATGCTTTAGCTCTGAAAACATTCTGAATCACTGTAACAAATTATCCTTCTGACGCTTACGTTTCTCTCTTGACACGACAGTCTCATTGATTCTAATACCTAACGTTCCATAACGCATTTGTCCATAACGCATCTGTCCATATTCCTTTCCGCTGCGTCACTGCGATCTGTCCATAACGCTCTCTGCTCTGTCCATAACGCTCTCTATAACGCATATGTCTCTCATAAGCCGCAGCTTGTCTCTGACCGCATCGAAAACTGAATAGTCGAGGTTCGAAATTATGGCGTCGTCTGAGATGAACTTTGGCCGTGAGGGTTGTGTCATCTGCTGAGTAACTGCTACTAAACAGCTACAAGGATCACTTGCAATAGCTGTCTTATTTTCACATTTGCTCTGATACATTTGAGGCGGTACTATGATTCAGCATAATTTCTCCATAAGCATTCAAAAGTAGTCTTCTCGACATGGACTATCTGCTATAATGGATACAAGATGAGTTCTACTGATTATTGCAACAGGCTGATTGAATAGTTGTTTTGTATTTGGGAGATACTCGTATATGGCGCCGTGTGTGGGAATTACTCCACTTCTCGACTGAATTGCACGTGGTTTGGCCGCTGATCAGTTGATCCACCAGCGAGTTCCATGGATCTATGCACCATTCAATTGGTAGAAAGGCCTTCGGCTTGCGAGGATGGGAAAAACTAATACAGTGCTAATACTCACTGATTTACGGTCTTCCCTACTCCTACCCAGCCCATGGCCTTACCTTCACTGAATACGTCTATGTTGTTCTGCTCAATGAAAATTATCTAAATCGCGGCTCAGGTTTTTCATACTAAATAATTCAGCTTCTTATTCTCGGTTGTTTTATTGTAGCGGATTCTCCTTGGATTTTTGTTGGCGTTCCTAACGCTGTCGAGGCTTGGAATACTCATGTCCACGGAACAATCTTTAGATAGCCCCAGGGGACAAGTTCATGCCCTTGATGTCGTTAATCAAATGCAAATGCTTTTTGCTGGAAGAGAAAATGGCACTATTTTTGCATAAAAATTTAATTCTCCAACCAATGCCTTTGAACCTGCAGTTTCCCTCGCAGGGCACCTGACGACTTGTTAAGATTGAAATTGATTATTCTTTTTATATATCTCCATTGTGTATGCACATATCCATTTAGCAATAGTGCAACTCAAGGCAAGAATGTTGTAATGCACATATATTTGTTGGCTTTCTGCTCTTAGTCATACGCAACTTATTTTGACAGAGATCACAACTGAGGTAGCTTACACTAAGATTTATACTCCTTACTGGATTTGTCCCGCCGCATTATAACCGCCTTCTTGCCTTCTATCCTGGAGGGTATATCTTCCAATTATAGTTGCAATAACCTTGTGCGTATAGCGTATATATTGTATGACTGCCATTGCTGGGAATTGGATAAGAACTGTGGGTGATGCGTGCCGAATAAAAAAAAAGGATTTTTGTTTCTTGGTTTACAAGATGCAAAGATAGTATCCTTTGAATGCCATTCTAGAGGATCTCTTAGTTCTCTTAGTTGACTCTGTGAACTTCCTAGAGGGATGCCAGCTATCTGGTATACTTCTAGAGCATTGATTTGTGGATGAAAGCTAATATTGTGGATTGTGATATTAATCACAGAGATATTGTTTGAAATGAAAGAAACTGCGCCTCTCTCACTGCTTTGGAGAGTGTAATTGGTTGCTAAAATATCTTCGTTAACCAATACATGAAAAAAGGATTACACGGGTAGAATCTTGGCAAAATAGGCAATTACAAGGTAATTTGCCTCCTCGTCAAGTTGGAAGTTGTAAGATAAGGTATCTGTTCCGACCAATATTCTTGTTGATTGAAGCACGACATCAGGAGGGCTCTCTGGAACTCCAGAACTATTTATCTTCACTGGTATATCAAACCTCACAGTGAGATGGCTTGGTGAAAAGTTTCGATCAACATCCCAAATGCGATCATAAGAATCAACAATATCTTGGCAGTGTCGTTGTGTAGGCTGTTTATTTATTTGAGCTGTAAGTTAACGATGTCTATTACATTAGTAAGCTGTCTATGGTATGGTATTTTTACTACGATGTCTCCGTCTCATGAATTGCATCGTCCATATTTCCTCCATCAAGAATCAACCTTTGAACATGCAAAGTGGTTAATAGTGTGTTTTCCCACGGCGGTGTATTGGTAAAGTGCTGCACTGATTCGCGCTAATTGTAAACACATTTTTGTAGACAAAAGATTGAGCCTTCATGCTATAAAGAATTCTGCTTTTCCTCATTGATGGGGTCTGCCTTGAATACTGCTTGATATCATCTGTTTTGCAAAAAAAGGACATTTATTGCGAAGCAACACTGTGCATTTGGTTTCTTAACACTTTACCCATTTGTTTGGTCGAATAATGGCGAAAATTCGTGGCTTATTAGAGTTACTAAAAGCTCTAATCATGTCCACTGTTGACAGCACAGTCAAAATTAACAAAGCCTCTCTTTCAGACATTCAAACATGTCTACAATATGCACAAGAAAAGATAGAGTTTTTGCAGCTTGAATCACAACTGCAGCAGGAAGAATTACAGCAGTGGAGTCATCATTCTGAACCTGTTTATGTTCAGAACAATGAAACAGACTCCCATAAACAACAAGACAATATTGTTGAAGTTCATTCAGATCCAGTGCCCAATAAAGCAGCAATTGTACATGCAGATGCAGAAACTCAGTCTGCACTTCCCAAGCCCATCAT
>APFE031724332.1:32994-52854 GCA_000404065.3 Pinus taeda
AACAATGTACTATAAATGTATATCAGTTGTTAATAAAATGTATTCTCATGTTTATCTTTCATATTGTTCTGGCTGCCCATGTGTGTTTAACATGGCTTTGATGATGCTATTAGGGAAAGGACCCTCTTCATGCCACGTAAGTGACAAGTCATCGCTCATTAGAAATTAGAATTTTCAATTTAGAATTTCCTTACTTATAATTCTATTTTTTTTTTAATTCAATTATGTAACTTTTATTTGAAAGTTTAATTATGTTTTAAGTTTTTGAATTTTTTATTTCATTATTTTGTTGTAGATATTTGGTGGCGAAGCTATCGTGCAAGGGCACCAAATTTGCAGAAATTGGCCATACGAATCTTGAGTCAAACATGTAGCTCTTCAGAATGTGAGCGCAATTGGAGTGTATTTGAGAAAATACACGCCAAAAATCGCAATAGGTATAACTTTGCGCTCAAGCCTTCAATTGAGCAATTACACTTATTGTAATTTTTAATTTTTAATTTATGACTTTCAAGTGTCAAGAGTCAAGACTCAAGACTCATTACTTTTTTTGACACTCTTACAGGTTGGAGTTTGCACGCCTCAACGATTTGGTGTATGTGCATTACAACATCCGACTTCGAGTGAGGCAAATAGAATCACCAATGGATCCAGATGCAATTTCCTTAGACAATATTGATGTATTGTCTCCGTGGAGGGTGGAGTCTAAGGAGCCCATCTTCGAGGAGTCACCTTCATGGTTAGAGCCAGTGGTAGATGATCCATTAGAACAGGGGCAGCAAGAGGAGGACTCGGAGTCAGAGGAGCAACAGCACTCAGAGGAGGAGGAGGAGGACACTGCAGGAGCATCAGCATCAACACCATCTGCTATAGATATAGGAGAGCATAGCCCCATACCTAGCACTCATTATTTGACATTAGGTGCAGAGGCAGGGTCAGGGCCTTCTACTACTAGGGGCAGGCCTGGCAAACAGCCCATCATGTTTTCCCGTAGAAGGGGGAGAGGGTAGTGATTTAAGATAGATAGCTGCTAGTTTTATTTGTTATGCTACATATAACTCATGATGATGAGATACTTTATATATGTGATGTTATTTTGTATTGGTTCTCCACATTTGAGTCCTTGAATGGACAATTATCAGGGATCAGCAAGATTTGGTATCGCCTTTGATGTATCATTTCTATTTGACATCATATATATCACTGTTTTCTTCATATTTATGTGCCAATGTGTTTATTTCATGTTGTTATTGCTTTATATGTTTAAAAATCTGAAGAAGAAGACAAAAAAAATATATATATATAATAATATATATATATATATTATGCATTTTTTATGCTTGTCGATATTTGTCGATATTTTGCCAATATTTTCACCGATATTGTCGATAAGATATTTTCTGGACCCTCGCCGATATTTTCCCGATACCGATATTATCAACACTGGTTGGGAGGAATAGTTGTTATCCTCCCCACCCGAGTTCAAATCCCGTAAAGTCACATGTTAAGCTCTTGAAAAGAGTAATCTATGTGGCCCTCTTAACTGAGTACATAATTTGGCATTGCCATGATACCAACAACCTCACTCTTGCCTTCGCATTGAGTTGGAGTCTGATTTTTTCCCCAAGTGATCCTGAATGCCCAAAATTTATGTCAATTAGGTTTAGCTTGGGTGGTTATAAGGTATAGTTGTTATTCTCCGCACCCAGCTTCAAACCCCATAAGTGACATGTTAAGAGTAATCTATATGATGCTCTTAAATGACTATATAATGTCGCACTAGCATGATACCAGCAACCTTAGTCTTGCCTTCAGGCTAGGAAAGGTTGATTTCTTTCCCTGGGCAGTCGTCAATGCCTAAAATTTTCATTGAAAAGCTTAAATGAATATAGTCGAACCTTATATATTCAACAAAATAATCATTAAAAAATAACCATTATAATATTTCAATTTAATAATATATATTAAATTCAAATATTAGATCTCCAAAGTATCTAGTCAATTGAGAATCATTATTAAAAATTGAAAGGCTATAATGGCCACCACTATATGATAAGAAGTAATAAAATCATAGTATTAATAATATAGTCTAAGGGGTTAGCTTAAGCGATTGTTACCAAATTTGTTGCGCATTTTGCTAGTTCCATGCTAGCGTGTGTTTGGTTCAAATCTTCGTGGGTGAGACACACTAATCTATGCTAATGAGTTTACTGAAGTGGCATCCACAAAAGTGGGGTAGCATCACTTGGGTTTCCCCATGAGATTTTCCTTTTATAAAAATAATAATATATTATAGCTTAAAAGAATATATTCCAACCTAATCAACAAAATAACTAGAATCACAAAAGAAACAAGATAACCATAAAAAAATTGACAAGGTTTCGTCAAATGAGGGCAAGGAAATTACCCAACTAATACATCATATTCAAGTACTTATTATTAAAGTTAAACGACTAAAATGAAAGGAAGTATCAATTCCAAAAGTCAAAAAGGAGACATCAACCAACCTAATTGAATCATGAATGTTTTCAGGAGTATAAGTTGTTGGAAAATCAGGAGAATCGTAGATTATATATGATTTTCCTTAACTTGATAATTACTTGTGATATTAGTTGGCCTTTTATTACTTCTTTGGTTCTTGTTCATCAAGCAATTACCAAAGAACAATGAAGATCACAAAAGAAACAAAGAACACAGGATATAGGCTCCAAGCCAAGGCAAAACCCCTCCAATGGGAAAACCTATAAAGAAATGTTTCTCTTTTTATAGAATTTTCTTACAATGAGACTTCCAAGACCTAAAGACCAAAGCCCAAAATCCTCCCAGGCACCAAGTCAGCCCCAAATAAGATTTTCTTCAAGGCAACTTCCAAACTTTGACCTTCTACAGCCTCACTCTAGAAATTCGGCCCTGCAACTACTCCTTAGAATTTCAACCCTGCAATTTCGGCCTCCTACAACTACAGCGACACAGAAACCCTAACTTCGCACGTGTAGACAAAGAAAGGGATATTATCCCAAGAAACATCGATTCTTCTTTTCTTCATCCTTCTAGCTCTTTTTCTCCTTCGCTATTGCAGATCGAACTTGTGATGAGTGAGCGTCTCAAATGAGGTCGAGCTCCTTGTATTTATAGCCTCCTTGAGGGGTAGAATAGCCCTCCCTTAGGTTAACTTGTCCTTGACTGGGGCCGACTTGGTCTTGGAGAAATAAATGACTTTTTCTTAACAAAATAAATATTTTTCTTTTGTTACAATGAGTCCAAATGGGACTATAATACATGACATGATTTCTTCGTTGTCCTAGAAAGGCCTATAAGCATGAAGAACATGCCTTTGACCCAAACTTGAGCATGAAGCCCATGCATAACATAAAATAAAATTTTATTTTCTTTCTTTTACTTTCTTTATCCAAGATATACAATGTCATGATTATACAAAGGTCATTATGAAGACCGAACCTAGTTAGAATTTCCAATACTCACTCTCAGTGTTGCAGGGGAGTCCCCCCCCCCTCGATCTTGCTCCCAATCCGTTGCTCCGGGTCGGACCCCCCCCCCCCGGATCTTGCTCCCAATCCGTGCTTCGGGCGGGACACAACCCCCCCCCCCGATCTTGCTCCCAATCCGTGCTCCAGGCGGGAGCGACTCGGGAGCACGCTCCCGATAAAGAAGAAAAAAAAATGCTCCCTTCCTTTTCGGGAGCGTTTAGCCTTTTTTGCAAAAAAAAAATTGCAGTAATGTTCCAAATGCAATTTGTTTTCAAAGAAACAAATAAGTTTTGAGTGGGGCAACTTAATGATCAAGCCTATGGCTCTAGTATTGATATGTGATTCATGGTAATGTTAAATTCTTAAAGTAAAAGTGACATTCTCCTTAATCTTCATTTTCATCCTTTTACTTAAATTTTTAACATTACCATGAAATGACTCGGGATGTTTGAGAGTGGTTCCAACCCTCATTTGATTTCATATGGAGAAAGTAGAATTTTAGATTTCATTCAAAATCCAGCAGACTTATCATTTTTTCAAGATTTCAGGATTGCAATGATTCCATTGAATTTTGTCATGTATTAGGGTATGGAACTCGTATTTAATCAAGAGCACCAATCCCTTTATGTACCTTGATTTTAGTGACATTGGTTGTCTAACTCCTCTATCACGACCCTCCTAAAAATGTACGCATCACTCAAACAAAATCTTGACTTGACATGCTATGCTTTTTCTATCTTATGTTCATGCTTAGAGAGTGATATTAATGACAAAGATCCCTATACAGATACATAGGTAATGACAAAGATACCTCTGGATATTAATGCTTAGAGGGTGATATTAATGACAAAGATCCTGATTTTCCAAAAAGACTAAAAAATTAGACATTTCTCGTGGTGGCAAGAGGCCCAAGCATAAGCAATAGATAATAGATTTACTTGTCTTTTCTAGTTTCTAGTAGTTTTTTTAACTATTGACTCTTTCATATTTATTATGATATTTTTTTAAACAATATATAACAATTTAAGTTTGAAGTTGGCAATTATAACTCATTAGTAATGAATTATGAATATGATGCTTCATGAAAGTTGAAAGTTGCTTCATTCAATTTTATAACATTTTATTTCATGTTAGATGTTATTTGTTGTAATGGTTACACTTAGCTTACAAGTACGACTTTGGTGATCAATGACGATAAATGTTATATATTGAATTTTGAAAGCTTGAAACTTTAAGATTGATGAATCAAGAGATTCAATATGTTGTATGTTACTATGTTACTAACTTGTGGACGTGGTTGATGAAGATTATAACTTCTAGATGATTGTTGTTATATGGTTCAATCTATGTTTTTTTATGTTTTTTATATCTAATTCATAATTCTACATGTTTTTGTTGACATATATGTATCAAAATACAAAAATATAAAAAAATATATATAAATATATAATATTATATAAAAAACACTTTGGGATTCGCTCCGAAACCAGGAGCTTTTGAAAATGTCGCTCCTGCACTCGTTTTCGCTCCCGCTTTCGCTCCTACTCCCTCTTAACTAGGGAGGTATTCATAACCCCACCATGTAGTACAAGGAATCTCATTCTTGAAGCAACCTCATAAAAAGGGTCAAATCGATAAGCCATCTTTATCAAGCATCTATACCATAACAAGCATTGTCATTGAAGGCCTTAACTAAACATCATGTTGAGAGGCTTTATGTGAGCTGCCACACTACCTCTATGGCACATACCCTATCCGGATGTTCGTCGGGTATGTTTGTTTACTATTCTTATCATGGATTTCCAATCCTAAATCCTCAAAGAATATTGGTCCTCTTCAACTACTCTTGTCTTGGATGCCCTACCTCATCCTCAAAGAGTATCGGTCTACAACTTCTTTCCTTGGATTCTTCAACCCATAAGAAGTTTCAATCTTAGATGCTTATCCAATCCTCCGAACTCCATTCTTTCTTTATGGCCTTCACCAAGACTTAAGGTTGTTAGTCTTGGTCCAGTGCATGATCCATAAAGACAAGAACTATCCAAAATCACTCCATCTCAATTAGGGAAGAGATGTCTACCAAACCAAGCTTACCTCTAAGGTACTCAAGCTTCTTGTTTGGTAATGCTTTAGTCAAAATATTTGCTACATGTTCATCTATAGGTAGATAATGTAGATCTACGACCCCATCACATAACAAGTTTTTGAGGTAGTGGTAATTACTATTTATATGCTTCTTTCTAGCATGATCCATTAGGCCTTCAATCAATCTTATGCAACTTTCATTTTCACAATGTATGCGTGTAGGGCTAAGCGGTCCTTCAAACAAATATGATAATAACTTCCTGAGCAAAACTGCTTCCCGACAGACTTCGCTTGCAGCAACATACTCAGCCTCAACACTACTTAGAGCAATGGTATCATGCTTTCTGCTCATTCATGAGACCATGGAAGATCCTAAGCTGAAGCATCCACCTGTTGTGCTTCTCCCATCTATCTCACTGCCACCCCATTCAGAATCTATATATCCCATGAGTTTAATCTCATTACCATTATAACAAAGGCAATGATGTATAGTTCCATGCAAATATCTTAAGATGTGCTTGGATGCAATCCAATGATCATGTTTTGGCTCCATCTGAAATTGACTGAAGACATTTACTACAAAACAAATGTCCATTCTAGTGTTCACCAGATACATCAAGGACCCAATCAACTGTTTGTAGCAAGTAGGATCCACTGGACTAGAATCTAAACTCCTCAAATTCTTTAGATTGGTAATCATAGGAGTCATCATGCCAATTTTTTGTAGAATCTTGATCAAATATTTCCCTTGACCAAGATACATTTTACCCAGCTTTTGCTAAACTTCTAGTCTCAAGTAGTAATACAAAATCCCAAGATCCTTAATATCAAACTCGGTTGCTAACTATTTCTTGCATTCATGAATTTGATGCTCTACACCTATAAGATGTAGATCATCCACATACAAGAGTATGATAATTGGTTCACCTTGGACCACATTTATATATATGTCAGGGTCTGCAGAACTCTTGGTAAAACCAAGCCTTGATAGGTATGCATCCATTCTAGCATACCAAGCTCTAGGTGCTTGCTTTAAGCCATATAGAGCTTTCTTCAGTCTACAGACAGGAGTCTCCTTCTGATTTATTTCAAATCCTTGAGGTTGTTCAATGTAAACCTCTTCATCAATAGTCTCGTTTAGAAAAGTTGTCTTAACATCCATTCGATGGATGCTCCATCCCATAGTAGCAGCCAAAGAAACAAGTGATCTAATTGTTGTATGTCAGGTTGTAGGAGCAAAGGTTTCTTCGTAATCAATACCTTCTTTTTGTGAGAAACCTCTTGTTACAAACATTGCTTTGTATTTATCAATGCTCCCATTTGCACCATGATTTATCTTATATATCCATTTTGAGGTGACTATCAATTTGTCACTTGGCCTAGGAACAATTTCCCAGATATCATTCTTTATTATAGAATGGTATTCTTCCCACATAGCATACCTCCACTATTGATGTTTAGTTGCATCTTCATAGGAGGACATTCAACTTCAATGAGTTTCGTCATATATGTAACATATCCAAAATATCTCTTCGGTCTTTTGCTTTCTCTAAAGGTCCCCTTTGTTGTGTGTCCCTCTACTTCTTGTAGAGTAGTTCTCAACCAAGCAAGCCTCTTTTGGTTTTCAAGAACAATTACTTGTTGCACAAGCTCACTAAGACCTTCAATATCTTCTTGATTTGATGTTGGATCTTGATCATCATTTTCCCTTGAGATATCTTCAAAGATAGGTATCTCTTCTTCATCAGAATCCACTGGAATATCCTTTGATTTCTTGTATGCTATACTTTCATTAAAGATGGAATCCCTGCTTACTTCAATCTGACGACCATCCTTAAAATAGATTTGGTATGCCTTTCATGAAGCACTATACCCAACAAAGATGTTCATACTGGTAGGATCCAACTTTTTCCTTTTGTCCTTCGATATATGAATATAAACAGGACACCCAAATATTCGAAGATGATCCACATTTGGCTTCCTTCTGGTAAATGCTTCTTCCAGAGTCATGTTGTTGAGAATCTTGTGAGGGCTTTGGTTTTGCAAGTAAACAGTTGTCGCACATGCTTCTCCTCATAAGAATTGAGGGAGATCTTGCTAATGTAGCATGGCCTTGACACATTCTTCAAACGCACCATTATGTTCAGGATTATAAGGAAAAATAAGCTCCTTCTTAATCCCTACTTCCTTGCAAGAGGTTATGAGTTCTTTGGAGGTATATTCTCCACCATTGTGAGATCTCAAAATCTTGATCTTTCTTTCTGTCAGATTTTCCACTTCATCCTTGAATTCCTGAAGCTTCTTGAATACCTCATCCTTGCTCTTGAGGAGATATAACCAATGTTTTAAAACTCAGACTTGGACTCGGAACTAGCCGAGGGTCAACTCCGACTCAGTATCGACTCAGATTAGTTCATTCCAATGACTCAGTGTTTGTAAAAAGTACATTAAATATTTAATTTTTTATGAAAAATCATATTTTTAAATATTTTCATTCATGTTTCCAAACTCAAAGAGCATGAGAATAATAGAGAGAACACAACACTTAATCAAAGTATGCTCATGAATAGATCTATTATCAAAATGACACCCAGTGCATTGTCCAATACATCTAATATTTAGAGATCAGAACAAAAACATATAACGAATGTTGCTCCAAAAACCAACTCCTCAATGTTGCTCCAAAGATTGCCCAAGAACCTACTTAATGTTGCTCCAAAACCAACTCCAACTGCTCACAAACTCTTCACAGATGCAATGAGATAGTTGTGAGGAAATATGAGGGGGTGGGTCACCTTTATAGGTGTGGGAGAGGGGTAGAGGGGCTAGGAAATAGTTCAAACAAAACAAAACAAAAAATGATTTCAAGTTTGCTCAACTTGACTTTTTTCCCCGCCATCTAGACCAGCGGGTTTAAGACGGCCTTGGTCGATCCACTCGATCCATTATGAATCGGCCACGTCGGTGATTAACTCAGTCGTTTCAGTAATGCACTGGTCGCCGAACCAGATAATTAACTTAGTCGGTCCAGGCAAGGGAATGGCTCGGTCAACTAGGCCAAGTCTGAGCTAGACCGACCTAATTTTAAAACTATGGGTATAACCAAGTTTTCTTTGAGAAAACTTCAATGAAAGTTACATCATATTGATGTCCACCGAGGGACTTTACTACCATAGGACCACATATGTCAAAGTTTATGAGAACTAGAACTTCCTTAAATCTAGTCTCACTTCTTGCAAATGGCTTCTTCACGTTTTTGCCTACAACGCAACCCTTACAAGTTCCTTCATGTTCTTCCTTCAATTCAGGGATGCCATTTGACTTAGAGATGGAAAAATTTGATAATGAAGGTGCCCATATCTTGTAGGACATAGTTTGAAAGGGTTCACATCCAAGTGAACTAGGGCTAGAGATAAAGGTGTAAAAAGTCTATATAATGTTCCCTCACGAATTCCAATCACCTTAGCATCATCAATGCTAGAGCCCTTGAATTCCAATCACCTTAGCATCATCAATACTAGAGCCCTTACCCCAAACCAAAACCTTGCCATCAACAAAAGTTATTCTATCACCCTTATCCTTTAGACAAGAAATAGAAAGTAAGTATTTCTTCAAACTTGGAAAATATAGGATGTTGCTAAGATGAATACTTCCACCAAATTCAAGCTCCAATGAAGTAGATACAATCCCTTTCGCTGCATAGCTCTACTTGCCTAGAGTGCAACCCTTACAAGTTCCTTCATGTTCTTCCTTCAATTCGGGGATGCCATTGACCATTTGACTTAGAGATGGAAAAATTCGATAAAGAAGGTATCCATATCTTCTATGCCATAGTTCAGAAGGGTTCACATCCATGTGAACTGGGGCTTGAGATAGATGTGTAATCTATACAATGTTCCCTCATGAATCCCAATCACCTTAGAAGCATCAATACTAGAGCCCTTACCCTCAAGGAAATCTTCATCTCCTAGGTACCAAAGTATATTTCTTGGTTATTGTTATTCTTGTACAAAATTTGGGCACATGGCAAAAGATTGTAGGGCATATCACAAAGACAAATATAATGGTCCCCGTCAATCTCCTAGAAGCAATTTTGCAAGAAGAAGTCATGATTACTCATTCATAAACAAGACGAAGTGCTTCAATTGCCATAACATTGGACATATGGTGTGTGATTGTAACATGACTTGGGTCCCTACCCAAGCTAGAATGATGACAACCAAGCCAAAAAAGAAAGTCACTCAAGTATGGAGAAGGAAGCAAATTAGATCTGAAAGTCTCTTGAACACTCAAGCCAACAACACATGTTGTTAATTTGATAAAGACATCTTTGGCAGATATGATATTCCAAATTTTGATGATGAAATTCTGCCAAAAAGGAGACCATGCATACTGTTAGGGGGAGCTTATGATTCATAACAGTTCTTGCGGAAGCTATCCAAGAAGAGCCCTATAAAACCCTTGATGAGTCACACATGGACAATTTTGATAGAACATCTCTCGAAAGCAACTCCGTTGAAGAACATGATCCCTTACTCATCCGATGAAATAATGTTGAGGATCTCTTCCATTTGATCACTAAGCAAGTAATCTTTCTTGAGCTAGAGGAGTTTATGTAGATAAGGGGAGTTGGTTCATCCATGAAGAAATGCAACTTGGACCATATTGCCAGATGAAAGAGCACCATGACAGGGGGACTAACATACTTATGAAGAACTACTATTGATGAAGAAAAGAAGCAGCTTGACAGGGGGAGTACTTGGGCACCCCGTTTGCCATTGATGTCAAAGGGGGAGAGAGTATTGAAAGAGCAAGATTATTGCCATCAATGACAAAGGGGGAGATTGTTGGTCAAGGTTGTCATTGATGTCAATATGGCATTGTTGGAGATCACAAATATCCTATTGATGCTTGAATAACCCTTTTGAGATGTTTCCCTAACCTCATGCAAACCCTAGGAGAAAACCCTAAGCATGAAGATGTTCAAGTCACATGATGCATATATTCCCTAGCTAATGATGAACAATTAAGCCCTAGCCTAATGTAGCATTGCTTGTTGATGAACCCTAACCCTAGAGGTTGTGCAAACCATACATGAGAAAACCTTTTTCATTTGATGAAACCCTAACCCTAATCCTAGCAAACCCTTTACCCTAATTCCTATTTTTCATAATGACCTAATTTCCTATTCCTATTTATTCCTATTCCTATCTCTCTATATTCAAAAAATCATTCTACGAAATGCTAATCTTGTCCTTGGAAACAATCCCCTCATTCATAAATTATTAAACCCTAACTCCTAAATTCCATAATTCCTAAAATCCTATTCTTGTCCTTCCTTCAATTAAATCCTAATAAAAATCATGAAACTTTAGAAAGTTATTCAAAAATAATTATTATTTAAAAAATAAATAAAAAAACCTCAAAACACTTATTTAGCTACCCATCCCTTAACATTCTATCATAATAAATTTTTTATTTAAATACATTATAATACTAACTCCACGACATGCATACTTTTAGAAAAGCGACGCTACATGAATAATATCGGACAACAAAACATTTCCAAGATACACGTTGGATGTTCGTCGTGTAGCTGCTGGACGCTGGACGCATTACACGGCTCCACCAATTCATACGTTAGCTCTACCAGCAGAAGTCGGCTTACCTATATAGCCAATTGTCGTGTCCCTTTAATTCACATTGGTATATATATGTATATGTTACATGGATTCATAAAACACATTACGGCAAAGAAAAAATACATTTGCAAGAAAAGCGAGGATCACTTGAGAGTAATTCATATCTAGTGAACTCTTGAAGAGATGCAAAAATAAATTTGAAACCTCTGTACAACCTTTGTGAAGATACTTGAGGACTTCTGGGTAGAAAAGTCATAAATGAAGTCTGAAATACACACTTGAAATATTATAAACATGTTTGGGTTGCAAAACAGAGATTACATAATTTCTCAAGACTTGTGGAGTGATATATAGAGCTTGAAAACCTGTGAAAAATACAGTGGCATGCTTACAGACCTGTATAGTTACCATAACACCTCGGCTCTGTAAAGAGAAGACTTCACCTCGGACCTCATAAACTCAGATTTGTGGGCAGTGGAGAAGCCCAGATCTGCATAAACTCGATCCTCAGTTGTCTGTACAATCACCATTATAGCCCATAAAAGTGGACAGTTACTACTACAAAGGCTCGAACTTAGTGACAGTCCCTTGGTGAAGGCTCGAATCCATGGAGAGGTGGTTGGACAGTGGCGTGTGAAGATCATCTCTTAACCAGCATTTGGATTATTCATCTATGGGAGGTTGGACATGTGGACAAGTCAATTGTAGAAGCTCGGATTAATAGCCTAGAATTGTGATTCAAATCACACAACAGCTCAGACTTATCTCAAAATCGCTGACTGTGGTAGCTCGGTATTAGAAAAGAGGCTCGAAAAAACTACACCTTATACAACAACCTTCTAGAAGGCTCGGACTTGGTGCAAACTTCAGAAGGTTCTGCACTACACCTTACACCTGTGATAAGTTACAGACTTCAGGACAATAGCAAGCTTAAAATAACAAACTAGAGGAGCAAACCTAGTGCACCATAGTGAAGAATCTTGGCAAACATCTTGGAGTACCTTGAAGACATATTGAAGATTTGTGGAGATCATTGGAGACCATGATATCATCATGAGGTCATTTGGAGATTCTTGTTTTGGGTACTGTGAAGAACAGCGGAGACACTTTCATGTGAAGAACAAGGTTGTCATTGTTGAAGAAGACATTAGGAGCCGCGAAGTATAACCAAACATATCTTGACGAAGTTAAGCTAAGGGTTGGATCCCAAGAGGTTGAAGCCTCGAAAAGACAAGGTTGGTGCCTTGGAGGATAGGGTTGGAGCCCTAGAGGATCAGAGTCCTCAAGAAACCAGGTCAGAGCCTGAAGCAGATATAGAATTGGAGCCCTTGAGGTTGGTGCCTCAAAATTGACAAGGTTGGAGCCTTGGAAGTCCAAGTCGGTGCTCGGCAAATACAGGTTGGAGCCTAAGAGATTGAAGATCAGTGTCTTCATCTAAGGTTGGAGCCCTACATATATTGTACTTGATTTATTGTAAAGAAGAAATTAATAAAAGCATTTTTTCTTATTGTTCATTTTGTGTTCTAAATATAAGTAATCTAACTAGTAAAAGTAACAATTGAAAAGCAATATTGATTCACCCCCCTTCTCAGTATTTCTAACAGGAAGAGGGGAGATGAAGGGAAGGGGAGGGGAGGGGAGGGGAAGGGAAGGGGAGAGGGCTAAGGGGAAGGAGGTGAGTCCAATTAGCCACCCTGAGAAATCTAAAAGCAAAATCCCCAATTTTTAAGTTTGTTGACTTCCTAAGGCTTAAAGCAACCTCCACAATCCAGAATTTGTATCTCATCAACACAGTTATGGGATGCTAGTCGTGCCCACGACCTCATTCACAATGCTCCTTTCTTCTCTCAACTGGCATGTATGGTTAGCCAGTTTGTCAGCTTTGTGATTATTTCCTCTAAGAATATGGAAGAAAGACACCAATTCGAAGGAGGGGATCAGCCCCTGTGATCTCTTGATTATTTGGTTTAAGGTAGTGTTTTTAGCTCATGAAGCATAGATCATATGCGTAATAATTATCATGGAGTCTCCTAATACCTGCATTGTTTTTATGCCCTTCTTTTGAGCCAATGTGAGGGCCAGGAACAAGCCATACGCTTCTGCTTGGTTTTTGGTCTTCAATGATTCCTTCGGGATTATTGAGAATCCCTCCCCCTCTTGGCACCCCACAAGTGAGAATCAATTTTACAATGAAGTTGCTTTATAAATGAAAGTTGCATGCAAAAATAAATATTAAATTATTTTATAGTGATTCAATTTTACATGACAAATGAAATACACTTTACAATAAAGTTAAGAAATAACTTAAGTTTGCATACACTTTTTCAAAACATAACTTAAAAAGAGACTTGAACTCAAGACCTCTTGCTAAATAAACTAATTTTTAACCAAGTGAGCTAGTACAAAAGACCTAATAGTAATAGTGGATGGAGGGGGTGGTGGTGGTGTTATTGCCTTGAACTGCGTGCCTACTAGAAAAGATGTGCTCATCCAAAAACAAACAACAATTTTGAAAAAAAAATCAAAACTTAACAAAGGGGCTTCTGATTTGTCGAGATCGCACAAAGCGCACGACAAAGGGCATACATAGTCAAGAAGACACATTCCAATCTATTTCTGATTTGCCAAGATTGCACATAGCGCAAGACAAAGTGTATACACAGACCAAAAAGAGTAGCAAACCAGGAATATAAACAGAAAACCAAAATTTGAACTTTGCAAAAAATAATTTTAAAAAGGGCGTATTTCGACTGTATGCCTCCACATCTTACGAAAAATGTTGTATCTCAAGCAAATGGCCACCTTTTTCGATGAAACAAAAGGTGTTCTTAGCTGAAAACAGCATTACAGACATAATGGAACAGTCGGTTAAAGGAAAAAGAATACAAAAATAATAGATCTCATAAATGTAGCAATACAGGCTTCAAGATCTCTATCAGGAGCAGTTTTCCAAATGGGCTCTATTACTATGTCTGGGTAAACAAGATATTCCATATAAGAAAAAAGATCTCAGAAATGTGGCAATGCAGGTTTCAAGATCTCGATCACCAACAGGAGCAGTTTTTCAAATGGGCTCTATTACTATGTTTGGGTAAACAAGATATTCCATATAAGAAAAAAACCTTTAATAACCACTCACACAACTAGATCAAAATCACAATGCCAATATTTTTACGTGGTTGAAACCCTTTTTGAGGGAAACAATCCACAGCGCCAGCCAACGTGACCACTTGAGGCAATTGTATTAATGCAAAAGAAAATATTTTGCACCAACCTTGGTCCATCTTAACTCTGGATCTACCAAGCGCTGAGAGAGACCAAATCTCTTTTCATTCTAGAAGAGGTTTGCATCTTAAGAGATTTGATCCCTCCCAATGCTTTTTTGTCTAGAGTTAAGACAGATTTAGGCTAGTTTAATTATTAATTATAATTAATTATAATGATTAATATAATTATTAATTTTCTTTTTTTATTTTATTTTGTTTTTTTATTTATTTTTTATTTTTATTTTGTTTTTAATTTATTTTTTTATTTTTATTTATTTTGAGGAGAGTCAAAATGTTAAATAGGGCATTACAAACATCTCTACTATTTATGTTTTTATTTTATTTTTTTCAATTTATTTTTATTTGTATTTTATTTTGACCGAGTTAAAATGTTAAACATTACAACATCTTTACAAAAGCGGGTTGGAGAGTGCCTCTCGGCTCAATAAGGGAGTTCACACAATCGATCATTAGCCATGACTCTCCATGCCCTTTAGATAGAGATCATGTACCAATCGGGTGCTACCCCACAAATCAGTAGCCATTAGTATCGAGGAGAATATGAGACGTTCGATCACTCTACATCTAAAACATATCATGACCATCAAATTACAATGCAACTAATGCATACTAAAGATATGCACTTTTACCTAATAGACACATTAGACAAAGTTGAACTTAACTTACTCTTAGGTGTCTAAATATCCTAAAATATTTTCAAGTGTAAACTTTGTATTACAGGTTCATAGGTGTATTCAACATGAAAAAGTTATTGTTTCTATCAACCCTAGTAGCAAGCATAACTTCATCAATGTTGACTTGATTGAAAGATTGCATGTACCCACAAAGAACATTCAAAGCACACAGGTTGAGGGTGAAAATGTTCAAATTTTTAAATGTTTGAAAATTACCATGCATAAATATGCGTTGCATTCAGATTTTATAGATATGGATGATGCAGACATTGTTTTGGGATGTTCTTGGATGGACAATTAATATTAATCTGCAAAAGAAGTTTTTGTAGCTATGGTACAAAAAAAAGATAATACATTGCAGAATACTTTTCTTACTAAGCAAGATGAGCCCAAGGAGGCACATGAAGAAATCATTGCAGGGAAACAAATTGCAGTACCTAATGACACATCAAATGCAGAGACCTAGCTTGAATTAGAAGAAGAGTCTATAAATGCACTTGAAGAAAGGCCCTAGGAATGCAATAAATAAGAAGAAGAAGCTAGAGAGCTAAATGTCTCAAAAAAATTCACATGTTGAAGAGTCAATAAAAGAAGGACAGATAGCTAAGATTATTGTATATCGCCACCCAACCACCCATAGAAACGACAGTCATGAAGGCAAGGGCATGAGCATCAACAAACTTACTATGAATCAACATAGAACCAGAGAGAAAACCAGTATGGAGGCACATGGAGTACTAAAAGAAATGCATGGAGACATCAAATTAGTGCAATGAAGACATGGATCCCAAAGAAAAAGCAGAATCAATATCAAGGAAAGGACAAAATTGGATCCCATATCCACATTTCACTATATGGATGGATGCTTGTGCATGGTACCAGTTGACTACATTGCTTAGTAGGTCATATTATATTGGTTCTTCAATGTTTCGAGGAGGAAACATGCCAAGGGGGATGGAATGTAATGTACCTGTGGAGGTACCCAAGGGAATAATAAATTTACCGTGGCCATAGTAATGGAATAGACCCACTATGTAAATAAAAGGAAAGAATATAATAATAAGGGGTAATTGGCATGAGGCCCCTTAGAATACTCATGAGAAAGTATAAATACACATGAGTATCATCGTATTGAAGGTAGGTCAAATTGTATTGACTTGTAGCAAGCATGGTTTGTAGAGTGATTCCTTCCATAAAAAGTATCTGATGGTGTTATCCTTCCATCAAGGGTTCTTCTTCTCTCCATATTATTGGTGTTGTTCATATGGCTTTTGTGTTTTAGGGTTTATCTTGAAAGTTTTATGGTGGATTCTCTCTTATATCATTGAAGTTTTACTACAAACACCTTCAGCTGCAACGCAATTTCTCCTCTATACTATATAGAGCTAGAATTGCAGCCATATGTAACTAGTTCTTTGATTCAACTTATTTGTCGTATCACAAACCTAGGATGGTATAATGATGACAGGTTTAGAAATATCGTGAAGGATTCCATGAATTCTTGAGTCAGTCAACGACATAGCAGTAATGCATTGGTCTGAAAATTATGAATCAAGTTGTTGCAGAGAGGAATCAGCCCAATACAGGATTTCCCTTGACACATCAGTGGAAAATTACCTGCTCTTTTAGGGATCTGGCTCTGGTCCATTTTTCAAATATCCATAACTTCAATGCAACAGTTAAACAATCATCTTGATAAGAGGCTAAAAGACCAAGCCTTTTCTCTTGCATGGAAATGTTTATCTGTTGATTTTGTTGGGACATCTTTGAATGAAAGTTCTGAAGATCTTGGCATTGTTCCTACTCCTTCCTCCTGGATGCCCATTTTGGAGGACACATTGACCTTGCAGCTATTTTTATTATTATTATGCTATTATGAAGCCTCCTCTATCAGAAGAGGCTCCTGAGTATAACATGCATCTTGCTTCTGTTGGAAGGTCTTTATTCTCAAATGATACAGAACAGTCTAAGTTTCTCGCACTTAATGACTGGAACAAAAGAAATTTTGCAAACAGGGCAAGGCCTTGCTGATCATGACAATTACCATGAGTATCACCACCTTCTTGGACATTTCAAGGTGAATTATCAGCTACCTGAGCTCGTAAATGTGGAAGGTTACAATTATTGCATAGGATTGGTTACAGAATTCACATCGAAATCTTTGTAATCATGGTAGTGGGCTAACAGTAGTAGCATATATTACCTTTTAGGACTTTAGTCCAGACTAGTCACAACTGTACCATATCTAAAGAGTGACATCCAACAGTAGCACATATTACCTTTTAGGACTTTAGTCCAGACTGGTCACTTCTGTACCATATCTGAAAAGGGACATGCCAAGTCTCCTTGAAGAATTTGTGCGTAAATAATTTAAGGATTCAATTCTTCATGGTTTGATTGTGTTCAGGCCATATTACAAGATGACCTTTCAGAGGATCCATGCATAATATTGAAACTCTACAAGATCAGCTTGACGATTTTCCATAAATCTGTTGGTTTCAGAATGAGGACAGCACTTCGTACAATACAAAACTTTTGGAAATTTGTAATGAAGACCAGAGGTAGCAAATTCTTCATGCAATAACTGGCAAACCTGGAGAGATTGTCAATCTATCACTCAATATTCATGGAACATGTGCAGTACAAAAGTTGATAGAAACACTTGTGACTCCACAACAGGTTTCAATGGTTGCATCCTCTCTTATACCAGGTGTTATGACACTGATAAAGCACCTCAATGATAATCATGTTGTACAACATTGCCTACAGTCCCTTGGCATTAACAACAGCCAGTTAAAAGTACTATTAGAAAATGTGCAAGCAGACATGGCAATGGCTGTGCCCATGAACAAGAAAGTTACTTGTTCTTGATGTGAAGGGTTTGCTTGTGGAAACCTACTTGTTTGAGAAACTTCCCAAAGAGCATCATCCTAATTGAAAAAGTTAACCGATGAGCACACTTATCAACCAACAAAGGACTTGGCAAGATTTAAAGCAATACTCAAAATTTTGATGCTCTGGTCGGCAGGAGAAATGATCCGAATGGGATCCATACAGAGAGATAAATAGAGCCATGGCTGTACCAGGTCGGGACAAACTTCTAAAAATTCCAAAACAGCAATCAAAAACACCCTGAACCAGTGGCAATGGCAGCCATCATGGAACGATGAGGACCCCAGTCAAAGCGAGCTGACGGAGGCCCATGGAGACTGCGCGGGAGGCCGAATTAGCCCCTGGGAGCCCCGGATTGGGAAACAGAGGTGGATTTTGATCGCGCATCGTTGGGCGAAAAGGGCCGAAATGGAGAAGCCCCGAGCACTCGGACGCGTGGGGAGCCGAAGAACCGTGGGCGAAAAGCGAAAAAGCGCTAAAGGACAAGGCGGGACCGGCGCTCCGAAAAACCAGCAATATTGATCGGGGTGCCCTCAAACGGTAAGCGGTTTTGGAGAAATTGGAGCGATCCCACTCAACGATCAACGCGTGGCAAGCGGAGGAGAGAGAAAACCGCCGCTCATCGCGCGTTAACGGTCGAGCTAGTCAACTGCGTGGGACGTGCATATGGCATCGGATCTGGAGGCCCCAAATCTAACGGCTAAGATCGCACCCAATGGAGAAAGCAAAATTGACGGGGGATTAAGCCGCAGTTTGTAAAGATTTGACGTCCAATTTCACTGCCAAGGTGGTAGAAGCCTCATTCCATGACGTAACGGAAAAATCGAACCGACGAAGCAAAGTAGCGCAATTGCCGAAGACGATTCGACGGAGGCGAAAGAGGAACTAAACAGACATGGAAACGAATGTCTTAAAACCATGAACAGAGACAAAATACACCGAGAGAGACAGAGAGAAGAACAACCAGAATCCCAAGAGGAGGATGGAACACAGAAAGGAAGAAGAGGGAGAAGAAAGACAATGAAGTAACAGCAGAACGGAAGACAGAGGGACGAGCTAACCGAAAGAAGCATTGAGCACCAGAGAGCTTGAGGGATTCAAGCCATCCCAGAGAGGATCTGTCTGGACTGAGCACCACATTGAGCTCTCTCCATTGTAGACCAAAAGGTCACAAAGACCTGGTAAGGAAAAGAGTGTGTACTCTAGTGGCTTGGGGCATCCAAGAACCACCCTGCCAAGCAAAATTCCGTTTCAGGAGACTCACATTGAGCTCCTTCATTGTAATTCCCTGCTTCAAGACACAATAAAAGAAGGCCACCCCGAAAACTGGACCAGAGACGTAGCCCTGGAAAATAAGGTGAACTCCTTATTAAATTTTTGTGTTCTTGTATTTGCTTACTGCATTTCTCTGGTGTTTTCCATTTCAAGTGTCTGTGTATTAGCAATCTGATCGATCCGTTACTTAAATAACATAGACACACACACCAACACATGGGTCTATAATACCTTCATTTAATAAATCCTTAACTGAGGTCACTCATAGGGTGATTATCAGATCAAGTGGTATCAGAGCTTTAGGTTGTAAGGTTAGACAAGCTTGTGTTGGCTTAGCTATTGAATGCTCACTAGATCAAAGCTCAAATTAGGGGAAGGAGAGTTGGTCGAAACTAATCCTGAAATTGGGAGAGTCTATCCTCGGAAGACAATGTCAGAGGAAGGTTCTATGGGGCCAGACCCTCAATTCATAGAGAGTTTCCTAGCTATAAAGTCTATGGTAGAAGAAATGTATAGG